>CAJNDV010002325.1:90240-102492 GCA_905221635.1 Symbiodinium sp. CCMP2456
GGTTTAGGGTTTAGGGTCGATGTTCTGGGCCGATGTATCATCATCTTGTGAATCTTGTGAGTAATGCACGTATTGATGGCAAAGGGAGGCTGTGCAGCTAGAGACTGCTAGTGCCTTGTTTGGAAGGCAAACGAGCCCTGCAGAAACCACTTCAACCGAACCTAGACCTTCAAGCTGACACCGGCTAAAGGACCTAACACTGCTGTGCAACAGCTATGCGCAGCAGTCACATGCAGCTCCGCAGCTCTTCCGTAACTGCGCCGAGGAGAGGTGGTTGCCAGTCTGTCCGGTATTTCGATGGGCGCATGGTGGTGATGATGATGATGACGATGATGATGAGGAGTAGGAGGAGGAGGAGGAGGTCAATGTCGACGTGGATTTTGCCGCTGTTGATGACAACGTTGATAATGTTGTTGGTGGTGATGATGATGACTGTGACAATGTTAATGATGATGAAGGTGACCGTAGCCATCCCGCTGATGGTGGAGAGGCGGCTGTCGTGAAGAGCTCCTGTCGGTTCAGGTGACGAGCATGGTCAGGGTGAATTCCTTTGTATGGGTGACAAGTATGCTAGTAGTACTCATCGAAGCGGTGATATGTTCGTGGTCCTAACGTGGCGATCAAGGTGACAGTCACTATGATGGCGGCGATTGTCATGATGATGGTGATTAGGGTGATCTTGTCGTGCTCGTAATACAAATGACAATACAAATGACAATGATGAGGATGTAAGAACATGGAGATGATGGTCATGACTTTGGTGCTGCTGCTGCTGCTGCTGCTGCCGCTGCTGCCGGTGCTGGTAGTGCGGGTGCGGGTGCGGGTGTTGGTGCTTCTGCTGGTGCTGCTGCTGGTGGTGCTACTGCTGGTGCCGCTGCTGCCGCTGCTGCTGGTGCAGCTGCTGCTGCTGCTGCTGCTGCTGCTGCTGCTGCTGCTAGTGCTGGTGCTGCTACTGCCCCTGCTGCTGGTGGTGGTGGTCGTGGTGGTGGTGGTGGTGGTGGTGGTGGTGGTGGTGGTGGTGGTGCTGCTGCTGCTGCTGCTGCTGCTGCTGCTGCTGGTGCTGGTGCTGGTGGAGGTTGTGATGATGATGAGGATGAGGATGAGGATGACGATGATGATGATGATGATGGTGGTTGTGATGATGATGTTCATGATGATAGTGATATAGATGCTGCTGATGATGGTGGTGGTGGTGATGGCAGTGGCGGCGGCGGTGGCGGTGGCGGTGGCGACGGTGGTGTTGGTGATCGCAATCATGTTAATGGCAAGGGTGGTCAAGGTGATGTATGTTGACTCTGAAGACGAGCATGGCGATTTCAGCATGGGTGTGAAATTGTTGTTGGCTACCGGGTTGAATCTGATTCTGGTGGTTCTGAGGTGACGAGACGACAAATGATGATGATTGATCATAGCGGAGAGCATAGTCACGCCGATGATGTTGCTGACCACCGTTGAATCTGCGGGTCATTCGCCATTGCATGACTACCAGCGCATTTGTTGTTATTCAGGGTGGTTTATGTAACTGGTATTGCTTGTCTACTAAAACTCTGTCGACGACTCCTGGCATGTTTCGTAGACGGAATTTCTTGAGAGCGATTTGCAGGGCTGAGACATGATCGAAACTCAAGACGAGACTCCCCCCAAACCAGCCTTCAACTTAGACCCCAAGCCCAAGAAGTCCCAAGAAGCGCGTAACAAGGAGCTGCTTTGGAAGCTACCAGAGGCAAATCCTCAGGAGCTGACCCTGGTGGCCAGAGTCTTGGGCAGTGTATATGGGGGTTTCCGAAAATAGGGATCCAAGTAAAAGTACCCTAAGTAGTAGGATCCTTATTATAAGGACCCCAAAAGAAGGTACCCCTAATTTCCGGAAACTCCCATATAGGCTTTAGGGGTCCTCAGGGTTTGAGGCTGGGATTGGCTACGTATGGGCTCTAGGGTTTAGGACTTGCAGGATTTAGGGTCCAGGGTCTGGCAGGTTTTTGAGGCTTTGGGGTCTTTACGGGTTATCGCCGTCAGGGTGTAGGGAATGTGTGAGGTCTTTGAACCTTTTCGGACCCAAAAGCCCGTGGATTTCGGTAAGAGCTATGTGGTTCTGATGAGTTGTGAATTCAGTCTAGGTCCTGCGCATAAGCCCGGATGGAAAAGGGCGTTTAGGATCTACAGGGTTTGGGTCTTAAGATTCAGGGCCTACAGAGTTTGGGGTCGTTTGGGGCCTGATTCGGGCCCCAGCAGCCTCAGCCCGACTTGGGGTGCAGCTGAGAGGTGGGGGTCGCCAGAGGTTTCTTCAACCGCGAGCTTGCCGGGGTTTAGGGTTTAGGGTTTGCCGGGTGTTTGAAATAAGCTTTCAGTTGATTGGTTGGCCTGAGCCTTGACTACAAGGAGTAGCGATTATGGGTGTCTCTTGGTGTGCTTGATTGAAGACGTGAGCCCGTGCACCCGTCAGTTTCGCTCCCTGGCGGCATGCTTCGGTGCCCTGAACCTTAAACCGACCCCCAACCCACACTGCCTAAATAGCTACCTATAGTCTCCATTGTAGCTCCTTTTTGGGGATACCTTATGAAGTCCTTAATGTATAATGGGTTAAACCCAAAAAAGGAACTACAATGGAGACTATAGGTACAATCCCCGGAATCCGAAAGCCGTATAGCCGAAAACGCCCGAGCATCAAGATCCGAGAAAGATGGCGTTTCTCCGAAGCTCACCTAAGCTCTTAACAGCAACCATGGAGCCCAACAGTTCGAAGCAGAAGACCTGCAATGCCACAGTAAGTATTAGTTACCTGGCATAGCAGGATGGTTCTTTTGAGGATCCCTACATGAACAGCCAATACCAACCCGCAGAATCCGGTTCGAAAGCTGGTTAAACTTCTAAACTGGCATACATAATCCATTCAAAACCGTCCACTAAGCCAGGCCTCCGCCTTCATGAAGCTCCGCTCGTATGACACCAAGCTTTTCAGGTCGCCACCAACAGGGTTTCCTACGTACTTGCGAAGGTTCAGGGTTTAGGACACCTGGCACAGAGACTGCGAGTAGTTCCGTTATTGAGCTGTGGTAGAGGGCACACGATATAGGATGGGGCAACATTGCGCATCTTCACAGGACACCCTTGCATGCAAGCTTACACTCACTGGCTCTTGTTGAGGATCCCTTGCCAACAGAGTCCGAATCTTACCTTTCTCCGCTCCTTAGGATACAGTCTCTCTTGCCTGTCGTAGAGGTTTCGAGGTTTCGGAGTGGTTTTGGAGCTAGGTTTGAGAGGGCTAAACCAGCGAGGATTTCATGAAGGTTCCGAGCACAAGGTTGTGGATTTGGACCTTCAGATCCGGAGTTTTCAAGGCCTCGAGCAGCCGATGTTCAGAGCTTTGGGTCCTGACTTCCCAACACAAAGGGTTTAGGGATTAGGGTTTAGGGTTTATGGTTTAGGGTTTAGGGTTTTTGGTTTAGGGAAAGATTCAGAGCCCCGAAGTCCGCAGGCATATTGCCGCACTGTCCTTGCTTCAGGCGAAGGCAAGGATACGGTTTGATGACTTTGCTGACTCTAATATAGAGGCCTTAATAATTACCCGCAGTATTTTGGGTGTCCCTTAGTATAAATATAGTACAATGTACCCGAAACTCCGAAAGCCTATTCTGATTATTAAAGGCCCCTACATTAGACCATAATGTCCGGCAAGGAGCCGGCAAAGTTTGCCGCAGCATTTCGCAGCATGGATTCGGAGACGTGCTTCGGTTCGGGTGTTGAAGGGGGCCGGACTGTCGTAAATGCATCGGCATTATTAACCATCTTTCACGTAGAGGCGTAAGCTTCCGCTTGAAATCCAAACATAAAAGGTTCGGCTGCCTTATTTAGCATCTCTCCTCACGGGGTGGGTCCGAGGAGACAGCTAGCACCAGAATGTGTTGAGTCGTGCTCCACATCTTCAGCAGTGGGCCGGCTGAGTGGCCGTGTGCTTCGTTACTGTCCCAGAAAGCTGCCCGGTTTGCTCCAAGCTTTCACCCCCTGTAACTCGACCCCGAAGTGGTGTGGAGTCTCGAGGTGTCAAAGTTGGAGGCTTTTGAAGTTTCAGCTTAAGTCAGAACGAAAGCGAGACAACGGCAAGACGCGAGTAGTGGCAGATGGCGATCTCAAAAGTTGAAAAGTAAGCCTGGAAGCCAAAGACGAAGGACTTCGGCGCAAGGCATGCGGCCAACTTGCTGCACGCTTTTGCACGCAGGGGCCTCGCCTTTCTCGCGTGTCATGCTGGGCTTCCTCAGATTTGTCACGTTCTGAAGAGCGAGATCATCTAGGAGCCATGTGAAGAAGCTCTGGGCCCATATGCGGAACCCGGATAAGAAACACGAATTCCTAAGTCAGAAACTACCTCAGGCGAGGGGTCTGGGAAAGAAGAGGAGTTACCTTTAGCTCTGCTAGATCTGATAGGGCAGGGGGCTGAAAGCTTCTCTGCGTTACAAGATTGAGGCTTGCTGCCTCCGTAGGCTTGTGGCCCACCTGTTTGATGTCTGGTTTGCCGAGATTCGAGGTTCCCGGTTTACGGTTTAGGGTTTGAAATTTAGGGTTTAGAGTTTAGGTTTTAAAACCGCTCGGTCTCATCGAAAAGAGTGGCCACAGAGTGCCAGCATTACGAGGCTCTGACATGATTGGAAGCCCTCTCAAATTCGAGCTCGCTTGAGCTAGCGAAACCGATGCGCTTGCAAAGAAGATGCATGTCCGACGTTCGGATCTTTACACTTTTGTGGACAGCAGTTAGCAGTGGCCATTTTGGAGTGAATATCCCAGGCTTTTCCCGAACGCTTCAGGATGAACCTTACGGACAGCTGGAAAATCTGAACCATGAAAACTTCTCCTCAGTCTGAAACCCACCAGGCTCCGGTGCGCCGATGCCACCCAAGCTTTTTCAAAGCCTTGTGTTGGGCCAAGGAAGGTTGGAGGTTGTCGATCTGATTGGGGCTTTGCAGGGTCCAGGACATTGAGGATGGCAGCGGAAGCAGTGTTCCTTGGTCGGCTCTTGACGGGACTCCAAACAGCTGTCCCTTTCCATATCGCCAAAACTGTTGTGAGACTGCTGCTACAGACGAAGTAGTGGGGCTCAGGGCATGGAGGCCAAAAACGGCTCTGTCAGAGGCCTGCCTAAACTTCGGTACGAGTTTGGGGTTCTTGCCAGTCTCGTCCGTCAAGTTTGCAGTGTGAAGCTGAAAGGATCAGCCAGCACAGATTCAAACGGAAGCTTCTCTTGCAGCCTCCCGCTGATCATTCTCTTCTAAGTCGGAGACCATCTGCGAGCCTACGAATGCTGCCGAGCTCACCAGCGTAGGCCTTCGTGTGGGCTGCTCTGGGGCTACACTGGGCTGTCAACTAGGCTCACTCATGCTGAAGCAATGCATGTCCTCGACCCTGGATTGTACAGAATGGCCACAAGACTTGTTGAGAGATCGTTATCGCTGGGTGTGCATCCCAAAAGACATCAGCCGCCGAAAGCAACGCATGTCAAGGCCTCCCCAGCAAGACTGGCCGTTCGAGGCACTATCCATGCAGCATTTGCTGCCGGAAGGGCAGCGAAGCACTCGCCCAAAGTGGCGAGGACATTGTTGCAGGCAGGCCCTGGCATGTAAAAAAGGGGCTTTAATAATCTGAATAGGCTTTCGGGGCCCACTATACTATACTTATAATAAAGAACCCCAAAAAATAGTATTGGTAATTATTTATGCCCTTACAATCAGTCTTGGAGCAGGGTTCAGGTGTTGAATTCGCTTTACACAAGTGTGGAATGTCAATCGTTCCGACAGGCACCCGAAATCACCCGAACGCGCCTTTCAATTGAGGGGATCGGTCGTGCTGTGATAGTTGACTGCTTCTAAAGATTCGGGGTAGGGATGCTTCTAAGGCATCTCATCTCGCCATCTCCGTTGCGTTTTGCTGCATGATGGACCCATGTTCTCCTTTAAGTTCTGCCCGAAAATACCCGCAACTCACAGCATCATGATTTCCGTCTTTGTTGGAAAACAGTTTGGCAATGCTTCGCATCTAGACCCGAAACATGTTGCGCGGACAGAACCTGTTGCGGCCTGGAAGCAGGCGGCCGTGCGCCGCTACTTGTCACTTCTGCGCCAGAATCCGGATTTTCCTGCGAATCCACACCACGTGCCAGCCTCAGCGGTTGATACCACTCCTGCAGAGGATGTGTGTCGCTGTTTGTCCGGCAGTTCCCGTAGAAGTCTGGTGCTGGGATGGAGGTCTATCTCGAAAGATTTACTCGCTACTTGGCTTGTTCTGCCCCTCTTCAATCTGCCGTCGTACGGACACAGAAGCAGTCATTTGCCAACCCCGTGTTGCCAGGATGTGCAAGAGTCCAAACTCCTGAAAGAAGCTTCGAAAGAACATCCCCTGATAGTTCCCTATATCCATATACAACTGTATATACGATGAATAATACTCTTGCTTCTGTCAAAACTATACCCTAGCATGCTCCCCAACCCTGTTCTAATCCCTTGGAGGTGGCCGTACTCAGCGGAGCGCTTGTCGAGGCCTGTCGATGAGAGGGAATCCTATACCCTGGGCCCTGCACCCTAAACCTTTCAACCATGTTAAACCCTAAACTTCAAAATCATGAAAACCATTGTCTCCTATGCTTCAGCTGCGCTGAGAATTCCAAGCCATCTTCTGCTTCACTTCGGGTTCCTTTAATTTGCGGATCTACAAGGATTTTTCTAGCAGGTTTCAATACGGGTACTCTAAGGCTATAACAAGGGCTCTACTGGGTTTTAGTTGTCCCTTTTGCTCTTGCTTGCCTCTCCCTTCGGCTCTTTGGGCTCCTGACTACCAGGCCGGCCTCCACAGCAATCAAGTTCTGGATGCTCTCTTCAATGCGCCCGGGGGGCCCAGATTATGCTTTTCATGGTCTCGGGGTTTGGGGTATAAGGGTGTAGGGTTTAGGATAGTCTAGAGTAGGTAAGCCTCTAGCCGCAGCTCCTTTTGTTCCGACTGTCAGGCTTCTTCCCGAACATGGCGGACGGGGCCTCAGGCTTCGGATTTGGACATGGTCCATTCCCTCTTCTGCTCTTTTCACGGGTGCTTCGTTGCTTGAGCGCATTCAGAGCTGCTCAGGTGCGTCCCCAGAGGGGCGAGTAGAAGCCGCTATCCGGGAGAGTGTGGCCAGGAGGCTGCGCTACCACTCTTGACCTAGTAGGTTCAGGTTTGAGAGATTTGGATTTACCGGCTTGGGTGTGATGATTTGGAGTACACGCCAAGACCCACTGCTTCTATCAGACGTCCTGCAAGCCTTTTCTGTGTCAACACAAGTATCGAATGACTCCAGTATACACTGTTGTCTAACCACTACTTGGGTGACTTGAGTATATCCAGTTATCTGGCACTTCCTGGTTCCACGACAGGCGGCTGAATTGCCCCGAAAAGAGAGATCAGTGGGATTCTACTTAGGTCTTAGGCTTAGGCTCTCAAATTGCCATGAATCCAAAACCGCGAACATCTGTTGGGAGTACCCGGGGGTATAAAGAGAACTCAGTGCTTGCTTTCCAGAGCTTCTCCCTCCAGCCGCCTGCCAAAGATGCAAAGTCAGACTGTGGTTTAGGATTTCAGGGAATAGGGGTTGAGATGCCAGCCAGGGAGAACCTTCACCAGCTAGCCGACGCTGCTGCTGGCCTCATTGCTTGCCTGGATCGGCCTACCAGCCAAGAGCAACCTGCCAGGGACCTGGAGGGTCTGATCGGTTTGCAGAAGGCTTTTTCAAAGGGCTTTTTTGGGTTGCCTTAGGGCTTTACAGGGGGCCCCATACCTGCAAGACGCGCTAAACTTCGAAGCGCATCTTGTAAGGGGCTTTTGCAACGCTTTGGTCTCTGGGGGCTCGGAGCTACCAAGGGCCCTATAGAGCTTACAGCTGCAAATCCCAATTTCCCTAGGGCGTAGCCGGCAGGCCTCACATTCCAGTCGGGTGTGCCATGCATTGCATGAGCCTTGACGTAAAGTCCGCCCCGTATTCGAACATCCTGGGCGTATTGCCCCAGCCCTCAATCCCTTGAACTGGCGCGTTCCCTGCAGCGCGAGTTAGCTAAGCGGGTGGGAGAAAGTCCCCTGACGCCCTTGAACTGCAGGACAGGAATACATGCATGTCCAATTCTGCAGTTGCATAAGCCGGACAAGGCTCTTTTGTCGTCTGTCGCCTTGCCATTCAGCCAGCTTACATAGAGCGACAGCTTCACCCCGAAACATCAGCCGATGCGTGGCGGACCTCGACGGAACCCTGGCCAACACGTCTGAAGCATCTACGAAGGATCTGTTACATGCGATTCATGAACGAGAAACAGGCACTCTCGGAACTAAGTAGCGGTTCAAGGATTTTGCAGCCAAACTAGCTATGGGTTGAGGAACGCTGCGAGCAGAGGGAGATGCTGCAGCGCGCCTGGAGGAGCCATGGGCAGTTCAGAGGAATCTGGTACTGTATATATGGCATCATCGGGGTTTAGGAGTTGAAGATATGTATTTCAGGCCTAACAGAATGCCGAAGGCCGGGCACTTCTTATGGCTGTTGCGCCAAAAGACCTTGCTGAAACCCGCGGGTCCTAGACGATGTGGTGCCTCTGTAAGCCAGACACAGCCCAGAGCTTAAGCCCGACACTGCTGGAAGGATGTCGCTGGAAGCTCTGAGCGATCAGGTTTCGGAGAAAAGAATTGCCTTGGAGGGAAGGGCGTGCGACTTGTATGAATGGCTTAGAGGCTTAGAGACATCATATGCGGTTTGCCTCGCCATACCGCTGTTTCTGAGTTTGCTCCCATCAGCTGCCTGCGTGAGCCTGCCTGCCTAAGCAGAGTCTTCCGTCTTTTTGTTGTCGCTTGCCTCGAAAGACCTCTCGGGCAGTCGGCCATGCTCTCTGCGACCAGATGTTGACAGGCGGGACGGCGCACATAATCCTTGCAGAGAGAATGATCCCAAGCATGTCACTCTCCCAGGCAGATCCTAAGTCTTTCACAGAGGGAGGCTCCGGTTGCAGACTGTCAACCCACTAGCTTTGCTTGCTTTACAGGAAAGTCTAAACCAACACTGAAATCCAAACTCCTTGGCGTTCGAAAGCCAACTTTGATGGACACGTGTGTGCCAGCGTTTACGTTTGCTTCACACCTACTGGGAAGAACTCCGGCAGGCCATAAGACATAAGGTTCCTGCAGGCCACTGCACATCTCGCTTTTCAGGCTCTCTCTAAGCAACATGAGCATCACTGGAACATGGGTTACAAGCTTGTGTCGACTATGCACCGGCTCAAGTTAAGGAGCCTGGAGCCCGCTAAGAACGACGGTTTTCATCATGGGCCGTCTTGATGGAAAAGTTGCAGTTATCACCGGTGGCACAAGTGGTATCGGTTTGGAGACTGTGCGGGTTTTCGTCCAGGAGGGATGCAAGGTGATGTTCTGCGGCCGCGGCGAGCAGGTCGGTGAGCAGATTGCCAAGGAGCTTGGCGACACATGCGGAGTCCTAGATGCATCAGAACTGATGTCACCTTTTATGTTAATCAACCCACATGGGTAGTTGTCAAAATTACGGTCCCTTTTGGGGTACCCTAGATAATAGGTGCCGTATTATAATAAGGACCCAAAAAGGGTCCATAATTTTGACAACCACCCACATGTGCTGTGAAGCAGAGACGACTAGGCAGCAGTCCTAGGCTTCACCAAGTGCGATGTAAATGTCGAAGCAGAGATCAAGAACGTCATAGACAAGACCGTGGAGAAGTGGGGCAAGCTGGACATCCTTTTCAACAATGCCGGTGGCCCCGTCGGACCCTTTCGAGTGGACCAAATCAAAAAGGAGCATCTGGATGGCAACTTCAGCTTGAACTTTAACTCCATGGTGATGGCCACAAAGTTTGCCCTGCCACATCTCGTCAAGCAGCCGACTTCCTCTATCATCAACAACAGCTCTATCGCCGCGAAGAAAGCAGGTTTTGGAGACCCTCTCTACAGTGCATGCAAAGGTGCCATGGACGCTTATAGCCGAGTAGCTGCCATGCAACTCGCACCTCGGGGCGTGCGTGTCAACTGTGTCTCACCCGGTGCCACTGCAACGCCTATCTTCTGGAGTGGCTCGCCAGGCTCAGCGCGAGGTGCGACGCTTACGGCAGAGGAGAATGCCAAGAAGCAGCAGAAGGTGGAGGCCAACATCATTAACAACTGTGCATCTCTCCGTGTTGGCCGTGCAGGCACAGGTCTTGATATCGCTCGGGCCGCATGCTTCCTAGCATCCGACGACAGCATCTGGATTACCGGCCAAGATCTAGTTATCGATGGCGGCATGACCACCTTTGATGCACCAAACAAAGCCTGGATGGCAGATCCCAATCCAGTGGACCCCGTGCCTTTAAGGCACAAACTCTCCAAGCTCTAAGTGAATGCGCGATTCCCAATCAGAAAATGTGTTGCAGGCTCGTCAGCGAGGCAGCACATCCGTTCCAAGGTGAGTCATTGCCCCTGCGCTGGGGGCAGGTCTTGCTGCAGCGTCTGAACTAGAGTTGACGAAAAGGATAGACGAAAAGGCCGCTTGCATATTTGTGTGTGTGTCTGAAATACGACCAGTGCTACATAAAGGATTCTGGGAGCAAGCGAGAAGACAATTAAAATCAATAAAATAGAGAAATAATCGAATCGATGCATTAAGTATTCCATTATTATATATTCTTGATTATATATTTTCATAATTATATTTATTTATTAAATGAATGGAATTTGGCTGGGGTAATTGAGAGATCTCGCGCTCAAATTAAATAAGAATAAATTCTGATTGCTGGACCCATTTTTGAATAATAATTTGATAAGATTATGAATACAAAGATATTTTATAAATTAAAAGAGTATCTAGAAGATTCTTCAAAAGATTCTGATATTCCTAATAAGAAGATATATCTCTTATTATTTAAAGAATATAAATTGATAAATTCTCATTATTAGATTCATTATTAGATAATAATTTGATAAGATTAAGAATATAAGGATTTTTGAATTTCTTTTTTAAAAATATCTAGAATACCTATTATTAAATTCTATTATTTCTAAGAAGAAGATTTATTTTTTGTTTAAAGAATATAGGTTGATAATTCCGCAAAATAAATATAAATAGAAAATATAAATTATATAAGAAAAAATCTTATCTCTATAATTAGGTTATCGATAAAAATATTTTCCACTATATATAGTTAGAATAATAAAATTAGAAAGATTCTGGGATTAAAAATTATATAAAATATCTAATCGGTATTTGAAGAAGATTTTAATTAGGAGAAGGAATAAAATTAAGATATTTTCTATTTAAATATAATAATAATATGCCTAGAATTAATATCTAAAATAAAAGATATTATATATAGAGGCACATTATATTGAAATCTGAAATATGAATATTTTCTGGACCTAAAGTCGCGCCCTTAAAATTATTAGCCTTGCACGCGTCTCGATACGTACTTAGTGGGATCCGACGGGTCCGAGCTTTTCTCTATGGCGAAATCTAAATCGGGCTCGGTGGGACTCGTTGGGTCCCAACTCTTCTCTATATGGGTCCGCCTTATCCCTTCTCTATTAAGACCCTGATACTTCATTTAGATTCTAAAAATGAATTAAAAATTATTTCCCGTGCTCCGTAAAAATTATTTTCCGTGCCCTTTAGCATTGTATTTTCCGTGCCCTTTAGCATTGTAGTCCAGATATGCGTCTTGCCGGTCTGAAAAATTACTTAGGGGGAGCCGGGCGCAAGTAATATTGACCATTTGGGCAGCTTTTTCTTGAGATTTTCGATCCAATTTATAGGTCCAGATTCCGGATACCTAACCAGCTTTATAATAGAGTGCCCTGAATATATACTAATCCAATTTTAAGGTCCGTAGCGCGATTCTGAAACCGGAACCCCTCCGCGATATTTCTATGGCTCCATAATTCGGTCTGCAGCGCGGCCCCTAAACTAGGGATCTTGTTATTACTGGCATTAAGAAAGCTGCCCAGAAAACGGCCCTAGAAATGAAGTCGGACTTCATATGCTTTGCTGGTCAATCTAGTGCCCTATAATTAATTATTCAAATAATCTAGTATTAGATTAGGTTAAAAGCTTGCACGTAATTTATTATGATATGGCCCTAGATTATAGAATTTTCCTTTCCTTTCCCTAGATAAGATATGGAAAATGAATTAAATGACTATAGAGTCACGCTATATTGAAATCGGAAGCATGAATATTTTCTGGATCCAAAATCGCGCCCT
>CAJNDV010002333.1:0-12930 GCA_905221635.1 Symbiodinium sp. CCMP2456
ACGACCAGTAACACTACCACTACTACTGCTAGGACTACTTCGACTACAGCTACTACTACTACTACTACTACTACTACTACTACTTCTACTACTACTACTACTACTACTACTACCACTACAACTATCACTACCACTACCACTACCATCACCACCAAGCGTCTCGGCTCGCAACGTGTGGTCCCCCTTTTCGTGGTTCCCGGTTGTTCGGAGGCTCCTGGGCTCCCCTTTTGGTTTTGCCTGCCGGTTTTCTTCTTGGGGCTCGGGGCCAGTTCGTACGGGGTCTGGCATGCAATCATGGTCCTTGCTCAGCCTCAGCCTGTGGAACTGCATGGTCGTAACAAGATCCCAAAGGGCCCTGGCTGGCAGTGGGACACGGTTCTTGAATTTCAGATTCGACAATTGGCGCTGGAGTTTTTATGCCTGGGGCTGCGAGAGTTTCGGATTCCGGTGGGCACTAGCATTGATCTGCAGAATTTGCTGGGAGCTTCGTGGCTGCGCAACTCAGCATACACCATCTGGAGTGACGCATGGCTGTGGATCCCGCTGGAACATAGGCCCTCCTACATTGCCCGCACATATTACATTGACCCCACGTTCGCCCACAGCGCCTTGGAAGGAATCTACGCGGCCCACGTCGGCCGACCCACAATACTGGAGAGCATGGACTAATCTACAGGGATGGGGAAGCGACAGTGGATCGCATCTCGATGACTCCAAGGGAGGCCGAAGCCCCACTTTCATACCATCTCCACCCTCACTGAAGCATCTTTTGCTGATTGGCGTGCTGATGTGGATTTGTGTGGCTCGCTGTTTCATGTTCCTTTGTGGAGCCCTTGACCTTCGACCACTGCGAGCTCGACAAGCTCCAGTGACAGGCTCAGCAGGAGAAGTAGTGCACAATCTGCATGAGTTTTCAGGCTGTGTACGAGAGCAGTGCTGAGAATGGGGAAACAGTTCTTCAGAGGGGGAGCTCTATGCACATCTTGCCCAGAGGAGGTTCCCCTCCGCTATCAGATCCAGCCCCACTCAACTCGCCTGCCTTAGCGGACCGGCTCTCTTCTACAACACCTCGTATGCCTCTTTGCCCAGGCTGGTACCTATCTGCCTGCGCCAGCAGGCCCAGCAGGTGTGTCAGTTCTCCAAGCCTGGTAGCTTTGATCTCAGCCACGATGAGACTCAGTGGAGGTTCCCCTCCGTGCGCACTTGTTCGTTGCAGCGTCACAACAGCAGGATAGGAGGTTCCCCTCCGAGCCCTTCACGCAAATGCGCACTCGTCAGGCCCACGGCGTGCACGGAGGCAGCTGAGTGGCCGTCCAGGGGCTCTCGAGGACCATGGCACATAAGCGGATATGCTCTGCAGTGCACTGTCGTCTGTGACCTCTTTTGCAAGCAGCGTCTAGGTATCTCACTGTGTAGCCTGCACTGCTCCATGTGGCCTTCTCTCAAAGTCACCCCTAGGGGAAGTCCTAGAGCTGCTCCGTGGGTGGCCTTCAGTCGGTGCACCACCCTAGGCATGGTGCGCGAAAAGACAGAGCGAGATTACCGTCGTGAGGCTGCCAGGCCAGACAAATATACTCGGCAGCTGATGAAGCAACAGAAAGGCCAAGGCAAGAACAACTCCCTCTCCTACCAGGGGCGCTCCAGCTGGAACTCCGGCTGGAATCCGAACAGGAACCAAGGCTGGAATCAAAGCTGGAGGAGGAGCGGCCACAGGGATGACCACTGGGCCTCAGGTGGTGATCAGGACAGAGCCCGGCCCTTGACGGTCTACAGTTCAGCCCCTCGCGTCAAGGAGCCGGAGGGACCACCGCCAGGTTTTTCTTCTTCGGTTCCGGAGCCAAAGACGCCTCCCTCGACTAACGTACCGATCACGCCGCCTGAACTCCTTAGGCCATCTCCGAGCACCCCCCCAGAGCTACTCGGACAAGTTGGACGTGTCGAGGACCCACCGCACACTCCCAGGACCCGACACGACAGATGCTGACAATGAGCCTGCTACTGGTACTGGTCGCCATGCGGAGGTTGCACTCCCAGAGAAGGAGGTCCTCCAGCTGCCCACCCTGCCTCGGCGGCCCACTTTGCCACCCAAGCCCAAGATTAAAGCTCGGGATCGATTGGCATCCTCGCTGCCGGCATCCACAGAACGCACAGAGGACGCCAAGGAGCACACCACGGACTCCAAGAAGGACGGGGCTGAGACCGCCATCGATCCGCCCCTCAAGGTGCCGCGGATGCCCAAAGGCTCGGTGGGCCGAATGATGTCCCAGCAGAAGATCAGGAAAGGCAATGCTGCTCTGGACGGGCTGCCCCAGGGTGCCAGCTCGTCTGGCAAACGCCCCAGAGAGCAGGAGACAAAGAAAGCCGAGTCTATTGCTGAAACCCCCACGCCTGTCACTACCTCTGAGAAGATCGACAAGAAGAATGTGGTGGTGGGAGGAACCAGACCTGACAAAGGGAAACCCAAAACGGGTCAGGGCAAGGTCAACATATGGTACCTCGGTCCGGAAGAGGAGCCACAGTGGGTGAGGAGGGCGCTCATCAATCCTCCGCATGGGCCTGCGCCGCCACCCCCACAGCAGGTCGAGTCTGGAGAGTGTGCATCGAAGCCGGCTGAGGCGCCCCAACCTTTGCCAGCGTGTGATGGCTCGGCCAAGAAGCCACGGGTGGTCAGTCCATGGAGAGTCCTTATGCGCCGACTCCGGTGCCAGCGTCCCAGTCCGGGCAAGTGGTCGTGGGCGAGCAGGCACAGCAGACAACCAAGGACAATGAAGCCTGCAAGGATCATGAGAAGAAGGACAAGAAGTCCAAATCCAGCTGGCCCAAGAAGGACAAGATCAAGGACAAGAAGAAGAGCAAGAAGGCTGACAAAAAATGCTCCAGGTCAAGGTCCAGATCATGGCGCCTCGTAGATCCCTCTCGCCCTAGGGAGGCCGAAGTGCATCCAGGGAGCCTGAGTAAGATCCCAAGCGCCCAGAGCTGGGAGGAGGTTTGCCCTCCGACGAGGCACCAAGCCCCGACGCCGGCCAGTGCAGAATCTGACCCCAGTGGCAGCGATCTGGAGTACATGGGTCCTTGCTTGTGCCGTAGCATGTTCAGAAGTTTTCGGCCCCACAAACCCATTGCTTTGGCACCCTACCCGACCCTTTCGTCAATGTCAGGATCTCAGTTGCCTTGGTCTCGTGGGGTGCTGGAACTCAATTGCTGTAACATGCTTACTGTCCTGTATGAGCAGGTTCCGGGGTCAATCTCTGCCTGCGCAGCTTCCTCATGTCATCATTGCTGCCCCTACCCCTGCGCAAACTACAGCACCCTAACTCGTTGCAGGAAGCCCGGCTGCAGCCTTCATCACGGAGGTGCCCCTCCGGAGCCTGTCGCCGCAGCAGTGCGCCACAGTCCATTGTGCTGGCTTGCATATGGGTTTGCTGCTTATACATGTCCCAGGGATTCTCGTTTTGGGCTTTAAGCATCATGCGCACCTCCTGCTGCGGCAATGAAGCTGCTCTACCAGTGAGAGTGGTACCCTCGTGGCAGTCCTATAGGCCCCACAGCCCCACTGCAAGGGTACATGTCCTGGTGCTTCACCATAGGAGGATAGAAGCTGTGTTCCTCGTGAATCATAGGGCCACTAAAGCTAGCATCGTGCGGGGACCTGTGGTAGCTTCTCTCATGGCCTCTCCCTCGGACTCTTCTCGGCTCTATTCCCCAGATGGGGAAGATGACCATGTTCAGTCGGATGATGATGATGCCTGGTTGGCCTCTTCACCGGAGGGTTTTCCTCCGAATCTGGAGCTGAGTCCTATCCCTGACCCTGCTTGGTCGGAGGATGAAGCATGGCTGGAGCCCTCCCCAGAGGCCCCTGCTTCAACACCAGTTGGACACATGAGGGCAGAACCAGGTACGCCGGTCGGTCAGCTACTTCAGCGAGTTCCACAGAGGCATGAATACCCGCCACAGATTCTGCATACACTGCGGGCTCCTATGACTGGACTGTCGTCGAAGCCCTTGTCACCCATGCCAGTGCCCACCGTAAGCCCCCAACTTCGAGATGTCGAGGAGCAACGGTCTCGCACAAAGAAGCGTGACATTGAGACAGTGATTGCACCAGCACGACAGGCTCCTAAGCCAAGCAGAGCCCCGCATCTTTCTGGACAATCTTCAGATCACCACACAAGCCGCCCATTCAGCCCAGGGGAGGCGGCTTCCTCCTCAGAAGCTGGGCCTCGTTCCCTATCTCGTCTGGAGGCACAGCATGGCCTGGCACCGGAGGCGGAGCATGACTTTGGTTGGCTCGGAGAACACCATCATGCATCACCCGAGCACCCCCTTGCACCGGTGGCAACGGCTCTCAGCAGCACACGACTTCCGCCACGAAGCGCAGCATGTGCAAAGATGCTTGTCAGGGCCGGTTTTCGCTGCAGTCGTTGTTTTCTTCGCGTGAGAGTGGACTGTCGCTGTCCTGCGGAAGAAAACGGTGGTCACTCAGGACTCATGTGCGGCTCAGCACCACTCCCCTGCCCAGTGTCATTCACCTGTTTGCTGCCACGACTGTTACCTGCTGCCATGAGCCCCTCTATCAGCGGATGTCGTGCACCCGACCGGCCTCAGCCTCTGGTACAGGTACCACCGACGGAAGCGGAGACCCAGGTCATACCCTCCGGCAGGAGCCGATTACGAGGAGGTTGCCCTCCTTCAGTTCAGGGATTTGCTAGGTGCTGGGAAACCACGGAGGTAGTCTCTCCGAAGCATCCAAGGGATGAAGTTATGACGACCTCTCTGCCCACGCACAGGCGAATAGAGCTGGTTCAGAGTACGGAAACCCGTCGAACAGCCTCACCCCCAAGCCCACAGAGCCCTGTTTGGAGGCCCTCATGCAGCTGGGGAGCCAAATTCTTCCGGAGGCGGGCTGTGCTCTTTCGAGATGCCAATAGGCGTATCCTCTGGTCACTTGCGCGTCCAGTCTGGCCCTGTCTTTTTACATCCTACAAAGCACAGGGAGAGCCAATCACGGTCGAAGAGCCTTGCTCGGATAGCACGACGGAGGTTGCCTCCATCCATCCCGAAGCTCCGTACTGTCAGTGCTGCTCTCTTTCCCCCCCATCCTTCTTGATCCTGCAAAAGCGGGCGCCTCCCCCTGTCTTCCACGATCGAGCCTTATCCAAGAAGGCAGTTACCCCAACCACGCGAGACAAACACGCGAGCTGCCTGGGTCCCAAGTCCCAGGGTGGTAGGCTTACTCACATAGTTTTTCTCCACTTAGTCAGCATGGTGAGAGCCGCCACAGACGTGAGGGTTGCAGGTGTAGTCACGAGCCCTGCTGAAGCCCCTCACAACCTGCCCCCATCCTGTCACAATGAGAGGGCGAAGCCACGTGATCAGGCCATCTATGGTCACCCCCCAACCTCCCCAACTGTTTATCGACAACTGAGCCAAACAAGCAAACGGTCTCTCCATAGAGCCATCAGACGTGTCCGCGTGCACGGTACGGTCCGATACAGAGGACGGACCCACACTGCTGCATCCCTTGGCGTTCCCACCGAGAATCACCTATCGATACCAGCAAATCCACTTCGGGCGGGTTCTGCGTCTGTCAAGCCGAGTGCCGCTTCGGATCGTTGGAGGCTGCTCACCTGGAACTCGGGGGGGCTTTCGGCTACGAAACTTCTTGAAATTCAGACCTGGCTGAAGCAGTGTAAGGAAATGGGCTCTCCTGTTCACATTTGTGTCGTCCAGGAGACCCATTGGTCCCTGGACTCTGAATGGCAAACTGACCAGCATCATTGCATACACAGCGGTCTCAGCAAGCGACAGGCAGGAATCCTCATCATGATTGACAAATCGTTTGTGTCTGCTTCGGCCACACGCACACACACCCACATTCCTGGCAGACTGGTGCAGGTCCGATTAGATAAGAATCCGGCTATCACGCTGTTTGTTGTCTACCAGTTTGTGTGGAGTGAAGCTGCTACTGCACAAGGTGAGGACTCACATCTGAAACGAGAGGAGGTCTGGAGTGCCTTGCACTCAGCGGTACGAGGCACCCCCTGGAGATCCCAGTTGCTCGTTGCGGGAGACTTTAATACTCCGTGTACTCCAGAGCCCCCTCTCGCAGGCAATGGTGTCCCCGCCCTCAGTGCCATTCGACAGTCGGACCAGACTAGGTTTCAGTCCATGTTGTCCACGTTCAGTCTTAATGTGCTTAACTCGTGGCAGCGCCGCAAGCACGCCTACACCTACCGTTTCCAAAGACAAGGTCTCCTGCAGCAGACACAAATAGATTTCATCCTTATGCGACACGGACAGGCTGATCAAGCTTCGCGTTGCGCCCGCCCCCTGCTGACACCGTTCGTCTCTACGCAAGGTATGTACCACCTGCCTGTCCTCGCGTCTGTGCCCATGCCTACCCGACCTCAGGACACACCAGCCCAGGGGCCGAGACTCACTGCCTCCACTGTGAATGCCACCCTCCGGGATCACCCCCACTTAACCACAAGCCTTGCTGCACAGGTCCAGCAACCCATTGCCGACCCTGTCCAAGTCCGACTCTGCCCTCGCGTCAGGTGAGGATGCTGACCCGGCCGATGCAGTCAACAGAGCACTTCTTCGAGCGTGGCAGGCTGTCACGACGGATCTCCCTCGACAAGGCCGCGCGGTTGGCACTCAGCCTCACTCACCAGGGCTTGTTCGGCAACTCTGGACACTGCGCCGGCTCCGCCAAGCGGCGCCAGCTACCTTCTCAGTCCTGCGTGGCTGGCTGCAAGCTGCCAAACTTGCGCGTTTGCAACGACGACTGCACAAAATCTGTAGGAACAAGAAAAAGGAAAAGGTTGAACTCCTCCTGCAGGAGGCCGCCGCTTCGCCACACCTGTCGGTAATCTACAGTGTTCTTCGTCGGCTTGCGCCCAAATCCCGCCACCGAAGGCTCCAGCTCCGAGATGCAAACGGCATTCTCCTGTCCCCACAGCAAGAGTCTGAGGCCATTGCGGATTTCTTCCGAGGTGTCTACGGCAGTCGAGGCTGGACTCGCCCGCCGTGTGCTCAACCCATTCAAGGGGTCTCTTTTGAGTTGTCGGATCTCATACGCTCCCTTCAGGGCATGCAACAAAGCAAGGCCTTGCCACAAGGCTTTGCACCGGCTAGACTCTGGAAAGATCATGCCGCCATTATCGCTCCGACCCTTTTGCCAGCCATCAACCTTAGCCAGGGCGTCCTTCAGAACAGATGGCACGAAGTGCAGGTTTGCACGCTCCCAAAGGCTGCCATTGTTAAACTCCCCAAACAGGTTAGGCCAATCTCTCTACTGCACCCTTGCAACAAGGTGTTGGCATCTATGCTTGCTGAAAGGGTGCTCCCGAAACTAGTGAGCTTCCTCAATCGGGTTCCTCAATGGGCCTATTTACCCGGCAGATCAACAGCTGACTCGATCGAAGCTGTGTGCGCTCACCTCCACCAGGTTCGAGAACTGGTTGCTGCCAATTCTACCTCTCTTCTCCAGAGGTTTCGAGGCAGCGAGCCGGTTAAACTGGTGGGGGGAATCTCCATCAGTCTCGACGTTCACAAGGCCTTCGACAGTCTCCCACACCCTTTCCTTAGAGAATCCATGCAAGCTGCTTCATTCACCCAGGATGAGATTGACTTGGTGATGCACCTACACTCGCAAGCTGATATGCAATTCGGGCTGTCCCCGCACATTGCACATGCGTTCCTCTCCTCTGGAATCCGACAAGGATGCAGTCTTTCTCCACTCCTGTGGTCGCTGTCGACTGGACACATATATCACAAATATATGCAGCTCCTGCAGGCTGACAGGCTCACCGCGCAAACAGCCTCGCTTTACGCAGACGACGCGTTCTCCTCTTGGATTTTTTGTCCCCCAGAAGACTTTCGTAAAGCTGTAAGGGCCACTGGTCTTCTGATCCAGGCCCTGCAAGAAGCGGGACTACAGCTGAGCGTTGATAAGACGGTTATCTTGCTGTCTGCTACTGGCACGAGTCTGCAGTCTGTTCTCTCGGGATATAGGCATGAAATTGAAGGCGTCCCTCACTTCAGGGTGAGGGTGGGAAAACGGACTTACAGCTTTCGACTTGTCAGTGAACACACGTACCTAGGAACTAAGCTGTCCTATCATGGCTTCGAGATGCTTAATCTTAGGCATCGTCTGAGCATTGCCTGGGGAGCGTTCTGGAGGTTGTTTCATGTGCTCCGAAGTCGCGCTCTGCCACTCACCACTAAGCTTAGATTGTGGAACCTGTGTGTCTTCAGCATTGCCCGCTACTCGCTGTGTCAGGTGGGCATGCCGACCACAGGACCCCTGATTCTACGACAAGCTGTACACAGGCAGATCCGTCTCATTGCGAAGTCGCCCGCTCATATTCATCATGCGACCTCAGAGGCACTGCTGGCCAGACTCCATATTGTGGATCCCTGCGATCTCCTCTGCCAGCAGTTTGCTGTCAGGACACACAGACCCTCCCTTCTCCTCATTCAGCCTGGGGTCTGTACATGGGTGGCCCACTTAGCGACAGTTTTTATGCCAGCTAACGACACAATGCATCATCCCCCTCCGGGTCTCTCCACTAGTCTGCCCCACACCTCCGCTGAGCAGCGGTTAACTCTGGAAGGCGATGCTCTGCTACTGAAGAACGCCGCCTCGCAGCGTAGTGAGCGCAGTGTCTTTGCCCACAGAACCCTCCAGTGTCCGGAGTGTCAACAAACCTTTCAGTCTCTAGGGGCTCTTCGAGTGCACATCAGCGTCAAACACAAAGGTTGCCACATTCCTCCGGATACTCCCCTGGAGGTTTCACTGCAAGCCCCTGTTGCTCCCGACGCAGACCCCAGTGAGGTTGTCAATAAGCGTCGCAATGTGGAAGCTCATTCGGATGATGCCTGCATGCAACTCGACCTTCCCAGTGCCATGAGCACTGCGGATGCGCAAACTAGGTTTGCTTGGCTACATTCCACGCAGGGTCTCTGTATCTGTAGGCATTGTGGTCGTGAATGCTACTGTTGGGACGATCTGAAAGTGCATATTTTCACTAGGGCGTGCCCTCAACTCTTTCCAGATACCATCCGGTGTGCCCCGCCGGCTGACGTTCTCCAAAATCGGCTCCCACTTTACTGGCAGCTGCGTAGCCTATTGCAATGCGAAAATAGGAGCTGCAGTTGGGAGGAAATTGCTAAAGTCATCAAACGGGGAGACTCGGATCTGTTGCATCGCTGTCCCATTTGTGACCAGTGGCTCGTAAAGGCGCGTGGTCTAGGTCATCACCTTCAAGCTTTTCACTCGTTCGCCACTTCGGCTCTGCAAACTGCGAGACAGCGGGCTCGAGAGGTCAGGAAGACACTCGCTCTAGGTTCCCAGTGTCGCTACTGTAGCGCGAAGTGCTCAGGACACCCCACCAAACACGCAGCTGAGTGTCCTGCCATACTGCTGTCAAGATGCCTGCAGATTCTCCTTACCTGCACTGATCTTGGCCCTTCGACAAGCCTCTCCCCGCAGGAAGATGGATCTGGAGCAGATCTCCCAGGAGGAGTTGCAGGAGGCGGCCGCGGACTTGCAGGCGCTCCAGACGGCAGCGCTCATGGGCCAAAGCTTCAGCACAGACCGTGCCTACTCCAGTCAGCACCAGACCTGGGCCTCCCAGGAGCCTCCGAGACCCGAGGTTTGGCCACTCACAGACTCAAAAACCCCACCCAAGTTCCCGAGACAGGAGCCCAAGCGAGGGAAGGGGAGGAACCAGGCGCAGCAAGGCCACCAGGCCAGAGACAACAGGAGGAGGGCCCACCCCAGCACCCAGGGACCTCACCAGGGGAACAGTCTCCCAAACAGCGCCCCCTTCGGTTCTTCTGGCCTCAGCAACAAGTCGACAACGAACGACCGCGAGCTGCTGTACAACATGGCCACAGTGCTACTCCGGCACGAGGATCAACTGAATATCCTCAAACAGTCCACTGCCATGGTGGCCTTCCTGGGAACGGCACCCCTCCTCACCATTGTCCCGACGCTCCACAAAGTGGGAGAGCAGTGGAGGGCCACCAAGGAAGCAGATCCAACGGCCCTCAAACATCCGATCAGGCTGGTGCTTTTCCAGGCGTTGATCATGGAACTCAAACAACGAGTCTTGAAGCTAGAATCCTGCCAGACCTCGTTTCAGGATGCGCAGAGACTCTCGATTGTCACGGAGCAAGGAGCGTTTCCGTACCAGGTGTGGAACAAAACCACCAAAGCTCCGGAGATCGTCCCAAGCCTTCAGCCCCTGGAACAGCGAGACGTGATTCAGATGTTGGACGAGCTGATGATCCTTTCGGTGCAGGATGGAGTGCTTCCCAGGTTTCATCCAACGAGGGACCTGGCGCCTGCCATGGAGGGACCCACCGTGACTTGGATGATCGAGCTGGGTCTTCGCAGTCCCAAATCGTATCGCACCTGGGAGCTACTACAGAGACTCTCGGGGTGTTCAGTGCTGCGCCTCATTGCGGCGTCTCTCCGGCGCGAAAGAATGGCGCGCTCCACAGCTGCTCAGAAAGTGGCTCAACTGCGGAGGCACCGACACGCTCCCCCCCAAATAGGTTCCCCTGAAGCCATACGGGTGGCCCTTCGTAAGCTTAAGCTGGGTAATCGATCCAATGAGTGTTATGCTAACTCTGTGTTGCTTGCCAGTCTATGGACTACAACGTACTGTGCTTCTCTGGAGGTGAACCTCCGACCCTTGTCAGGGGCCTGGTTTCCGCCTTTCAAGGACCGACAGTTTCGCACCACCTTTGGAGCACAGGTGCCTGGGCACGCCTTTTCCAGCAGTGGCCACACGAAGGCAGGCAACAGGATGCAGCAGACTTCCTCACTTTCTTGCGCCAGCAATCCCTGCTTTCCAGCTTTGGGGGACAATGGCTCGTTATGCATGAGAGCCAACTCACAGATGCCGGTAGTCTCTGTCCCATCATTCTTCAAGGTGACCTCCCCAAGCTCTGTGGTGATAGACAAGCTTGTAGGCTTCAGGAGATAGTTGATGCCTGGCATCTGCAATCAGGCTCTCCAGCGCTCTACTCTGAGGCCAGGTGCGTGGCATTGCAACTGAACAGATTCCAGCAGCGAGCTGGTGTTGCTAAATGTCGCAGCCGAGTAGCCCTGCCCTTGCGAGTTCACCTCCCCTGCTGGGTTGAAGGAGTGATCCAGCTGAAGCCCTTCCTAGTGAGAGCTGCTTTGATCCACTTGGGTGAGTCCACACGCAATGGACACTACCGCTCAGTCCTTTTTGAGACCTCGGGTCGATGCTGGTACACTGATGACTATAGCTCGGCTACCAATCCTAGCCTGTCTGATGCTAGGGTCTTTCAGGAGAACGTGTACGTCATCTTTTTGAGCCCAGCATCTTCCCGCTAGCAGCTTGCTCAGTCTGTGTCAAGTTTTGTGCTCTGTAGCTTCTTAGCTTCGCACGGCATTCTCTGCCAAACAGTTGTAGATGCGGTGCGTTATAGGCCCCACGGGCGGCCGCTTCTAGGAGGTTGGGGATGGTCCAATAGTGATCATTGCAGCTATGCTGCCATGCAACNNTTCGCTGCGTGTGCAAGTGCAAGTACCATCACCACCGCCGGCAACAACAGAGGCAACGACAACAATTAGCAACCACCACCACTCACAGCAACAGTAACAACAACAACATTTTTTTATTGGACGCTGTCCTAGCGGGTCAATGAGCCAGTCAACTTCAGACGTGCGTCAAGCCAGTGCCGCCCGTAGTATCAGACTTGCCGACATCCTCAGAGAAGGAAAATGGATTGTACATGTAGATAAAGGAATTAAAAGAGTGAGGCCTGGGTAACTCGAAGTATGTTCAGTGCTGTGACATTTTTTGGGCACTTGCTTCAAGACTGCTCAGGTCCGGTCAAGGTGAGACTACTTCCGACACCCTCAGTCTGAGTCATTGCGTCCAATCCTCACGAACTGGCAGCTGGTGGGCCGTACTCAAAAGAGCAGTCTCCCACCTTTCCCTACCATCGATAGGCCGTAAGGACGGTGCGTCCTCGGATCACGTAAGCCGTCACTCCTAGCACTGCCTGAGCCCGTCGGTAACAAAACAGTAACGAACGCAACTGGGAGGGCCGTAGCCGTAGCCCGACACCCATAGCACAGCAAGTGCGTCCGCTTAACGATTGTACCCAGATGTGACGTGGAGCCGTGCCAAGGTAAACAGCGTGTTGGCACTGGAGACGTTGGCCGCTCTGCTGAACCTGAGTCCACGGTGTCCCAATCTGCGCCTTGTCTTGAAAACTAGTCTGGCCCGGAGCCGTGGGGAAAGGCCTCCCCCTCAAGAGAAGATAGCCGTCCAGGCACCCCATAGCAAGAGAAGTCCCTAGGTGGCCCTAGTGTGCACATCGGGACCACCATTGGGAGGATGCTTTGGAGCTGAAAGCCGTAAAATTGCATCCATCTTGAACTTGCCCTGTGTCTGACTTCTTCCCAGGCGCTGGCAGCTTAACAGCGGTGCTTCGCAAAAGGCTCTCGACAGTGTCGGAGGCACTCGATCTCACTGGATCTGTCGCAGCCAATGGCAATCCAAACTGCTTGCATACGAAGGTGTAGCTGCCAAAGCCGATTGCGCGAAAAGCACAAGCGATCCAGGCCCTTCTTGTGAGAAAGCGCTTGTAGTGGCGCAATACCAGATTGCCAGCAAAACTCCGTAAAGAAAGTTTCCGGCTGTCCCCGGGTGTTTCGTGAAAGTTTCGTCCAGAACAATCGAAGAGAAGCAAGGAACCAAGCTTTGTTTCGAAAGCTTCCTTCAATGCACCCGGGGTTGGAGCTGCTACTTGACTCGCTTTGTGCGCCAGGCCTTCTTGTAAACATCAGAGCATGGGCAGGAGAAAACACTGTGGCATACTCGGCTCGCCATCCGCTTGTTTCGCAGAACTATCACGGGCCCACTATGCGCCTCTCCA
>CAJNDV010002335.1:0-12923 GCA_905221635.1 Symbiodinium sp. CCMP2456
AAGAACACAATAGGGCTTTCAGGAAATCTAGGAAAGCTCGAAGAGGCCGTTTTTGCGTGAAAAAACGGCCGAGTTTTAATGTGTACCCTCAGGACCCCCTATCCTGTGTGTTTGTGCCAAACAAGCTGGAAGTTTTTGTTTATTTTGGAAGCGGAGTGCTACATGATCTGCTCGTGGTGGGCAATCGGTATGGTGTTGTTGTTCGTCGGAGTGCATCAATGTGTGTGCGGTGCCGAGTATGTTGGCTCATGAGCGAAAACACATTCTCACGTTCGTGTTATATAGCAAAGTGATATTTATATGCTTGGCCGTTGGTTCACCTTGACTTTTCAGCAAAGCTTGCTTTTTTTTCTCTGAAAGTGTAACCATGACCATGTTCATGCGTGATACAGGGAATCTCTAACGTACGGTCTGGCACATGGTGCGTAACATTGCATGGCGGCTACTCAGTTCAATGTGAATGATGCGGACAGATCTGCTGCATATTGGCAGATTGCGAAGAACTTCACAGATAAAGTGACAACCATTGTTGCAGGACAGCGACCACGGCTTTTCGTTCAGCGACGATCGCAGTGCCGTGCCTGATTGATCAACGAATCAATGGTTGGTTGTGTTGAATTGGACATTAGCCGGCTGTGTTGAATTGGACATTAGCCAGAGTCTGGCTTGATTGTGCCGAGTGAGTGTGCAAGGCAACGCGAAGTTCAACTTCAGCCCGAGACAAGGATACCAGCCCATGATTAGGTGAAGGCGTTCGAGCTAATTGCATCATGAACCAGTTTGAAGTGACCGTGTTGTTGAAAGATGGTTTGTTTGAGTGCAGAGGGCCAGACAGAATCGTCGGGCTACCCTGTGAGAAGCAGACTCGCGATGAGAAGCTGGCAGCAGCAAACCGATTGTTGTGCCTGTGCTTGCTGGCCTTTTTGGCAATGAGCGAAGATGTGATTCTGAATTGTGGTAGAACAGGTGCATCATTGCAAGCTTTTTGCAATCGGTTGCCAATTTCAGACAATGGTCTGCAGGAGGCATGTCTTCCATGGCTCCGTCTGCCGCGTCCAATGCGGCGCCATCAGTTCTCGGCAAAGGTGATGTTTCAGAAATTAACGGAACGGCATGCCATATCACGTGGCCTTTGGTGGCCTCCCGGCCCAGCGCGCGCTATAGCGTCTTGGCAGGTGACCGAGACCCTCAGGATCTGGAAATGCAGCCGCTGACAGGTGAGCTCCGATAGACTTCTGCATCGGATGTGCTTTCTGCATCACGCCACAGGCTATGTCCACACATGTGCAGCTGGAGGTGTCAATGGAGAAGAAAAGTCACCCTGCCATCCTAGCAAACAGGCCGGGAAAGTCAGCGCAACATCGCTGTGTTTGTGATCTCTGTCCCAGCTTCGTGACACATGGTCGCAACGCGACAAGCTGTAATCTGTGTCGCGGTCGAGTTTGAGCGGGGGGTTTCTCGGTGGTTGGCGGCATGAGGCTGCGGAGGCAGAGAGGGTGTCTATTTTTTCTCGTTGCACGTTCGGTGAAAGGGTAAAAGTGGTTTTGGGAGCGGATGGGCAGGGAGGCATGTCCGAATAGTGGAGAACACTTGAACAATACAGCCACGACCAGGCAATTTTCGAGCCTGCAGAACCCTGCATGTGGCAGGCGGAGCGTCCAAAAAAGAGGCTCTATAATGCCACATCCTCAATGCGTTGCCTCACGTTTAAATTGTCAAGCATGTTTGCGGGTTGATGCTGATGCCATTCCAACTGTTGCGAGGTTTGGCCTTCTCGAAACAAGTTCTTCTGCAGAGGAACCATGATGACAGGCTGCGTGCGATAGTCCTGGAGTCCAAGACAGTTTTGCTTGAGGTTTGCCGTTTGACCGAGACATCGAGCTGAAGAGTAGGAATCCTTGGGGGAAGTTCGAGAATTGTGTGTAGCTTGGGCCTGCGCTGAAAGGTGGCGAAACTGAAATGGGAATCACTCCCAACTGTTCGGTCCCGAACCTTTGCGCCAGGGCCTCTTTATTTTGACATTCGAGTAGCTTCAACCTAAACGCCTTCTTTCGACACTTCAACCCCAAGCCCGACAGAAGATTTTGGTAAACGGCAGCATCCCAGGTTTGGACCTGCATCCTGGCTCCTTGCTCTTTGTACTTCATTTGGGTCCGGTGGCCCAAGATCATGGCTTTTGTTTGGGCTTCTCGTTTGAGTCGACAGCTGCAAAGGTCTTCCCTCATTTGTGGCGGGAAGGCTGCTATGCACTTCCGCTGGCAACTTTGGCCGTGCCCCTGCTGCAACAACTGCTACATGTTTAGAATGATTGCTTGGACGATTAGTGCAGCCGTGCTCCTGTCATCTAGTCTAGTTTCAGTCCCGCGCAAGATCAGGTGTTCTTGATGGCGACGGGTTTTCTTCTCGCCACTTGCTGTTCCGATCCTGGGATCATCCCTCGCCGAGAGGTGCAGAAGGGGAGTGGCTCTTTGACTTGTTCATATCGTCCTCAACAGGTGGTTATCGCGACCAAAACTGCTCAACAGTTGCAGGAAAGACTTGGATATGCTGGGACCTCAGACGTGAGTCAGGCCTTGTACGGGGCCTTTTAGCTTCTGGTCCGTCCTTCAATGTTTGGTTTGCCATGGTGCATGGCTGCACACACGTGGCTCATGCATTGAAGGCGTCTCTTGTATGCTGGTGTCGATGCAACTTCATCGAGTGAGGGCTACCGTCCCATCCGAGCTTCAGTAAAGACTGACTTCCCTTACAGTTTTGTCGTGTTCTGGCCGCTGCAGGACTTGCTGGCCAGCGATTCGATTCCTCTAGATGGCAGGCGTGTGTTTCACCCGGTGAAGCGGGAATCTTCGTCCGCATCGCTCGTAGTTCCGATCGGGATGGCAATTTCGCGCTTTTGTCAGGGGAGGCGGACGAAACTTGCCGGTGGAACTGACCAGTCCTCCTGCGAGACTTTGCTGCCTCACTAAGAGGATCTAACCCATGCATGCATGGACACCAGAGCTGGTTGCCAGGTCGTGGCTACAGATGGTGCAGGACATGCAGAATCATTAGGCGACTGCTGTGTGCTATCCACATCCAAATTCGGATTAAGTTAGCATCGTGAGACGCGAACCTCGTTGTCAAGGGAAGTTTTTCAAGAGTGCAGGCCGCCACGCTCCTCTCATTGTCCAGACTGCGACAACTGCGTCTTGCGGTACCGCCGTCACGGAGCGTCATATCATGAGAGTCACGCACAAAACTTGCGCTTGGCTTAATCATCAGTCTTGCAGGTACGACCATCACTGCCCCTTCGTCAACAACTGCCGCTCGTTCGCAAGACCGGGCCTTTTTGTCAGTGTTACGCTGCTTTCTGTTTTGCCTTGAGGCCATAGGGGTGTATGAAGTTTGAAGTTGACGGAACGCATCTCAGAATGCGGAGTAATGCGCTCAACACCATGCAGAACCCATAGCAAAGAAGACACCGAGTGCGGCCCAAACCTCGGTAGGCCCCGGCAGGATCTCTGTAGACTTGTTTCCAAGTTAGTCGAGGTGTTGGGCAGCGCAACTATCACTTTTTCTTCGGCTTCGTAACGTCTGCCGTCGCCTTGGAGTCGTGTAGCTTGTGGCCACCCGGGAGCCTTATGCTTGGAATTTTTCCGGCAAGGTGCTCTGCCTAGCCATGATGGTCTTGCCGGTTCTGTGCCTTTGCCGGTGGTTAAATCGTTTATGCTTGGCTATTTACATATTTCTGAGACGCTCTCTTATGTGCTCGATAGCACGGACCGCTGAGATTCTGGTTTCTGAACAGCGAGAACTTCGAGGCCCGATCGTTCTTGTGGCAGCTGCATATATTTGGAGAGCCATATCTGATGGCCGTGCCAGTTGGCGGTTGATGGCATGATTCACGTCAGCAGCGGTGCACTTCAGCCTGTGTTCTACGCTCTCATCGCGCTGCTCGGCAAAGTTACAGACGGAGAGGAAACGACCGTGGTGATTGGCAGCTACGTCGTTTGCACTTCGGCCTTGGATTCCGAGGCTCGGTGCCCTTGTTGGCATCGCCACGCTTCTCTCTTTCGTGCTTTGGGTTGCGTCCTTGGCAAGAGCCATGCAGGGGTAGGGGGTTCAGTTGGCTGGCCAGATTCTGAGAGCCCTGAAAGAACCTCCGGGCGCAATGAGGTGTACCATGTGTTCCTGATAGCCACGAAGAGGCCGTCATTGGTCCAGAGTATCATGCGATTCACCGTCTCACACCGTTCTTCGTCCTGACCTTGCGGTCTACAGAGCTTTGTAGGACAACGAAGGAGTTTCGCAGAAACCTTTCCAACATCGCGGAGGTGCGTCGAGAGGTCGTCTCCGGAGCGTTTTTTTCGCTTCTGTTTTGCGATCTGCAGGAGCCCACTCTTTGTGCATCTCGAGGCCCTCGGCTCTTCGATCCTGTACTGTCCTCAGATCCACGCCCCGTGTGTCAGTGCGGTGTGCTGTGCTGTGGTGTGCCGGTTTGAGGGCAACATGTTGGTGACGCCATATGAAGCTTGCGGCAGCTTGCGCGTCTGCAATGTCTGCGCTAAGTGGGCGCTGGTTGATCCTCGCGACGTCATACGTGTGGACGAAGCCCCGCCTCCGACACCGAACAACTTCTGCACGGACGAGCTGGGAGGGGAACATGACCTTAGCAATTGCATTGCTTCCCGCATTTAGGCAAATCACCTCACTTCTTTGCAGGATTTGTGGAGCTCCTGTTTCGGAGAGGATTAGGCGGACTCGCCGCGCGCAAGTTTCACTCCACAGCTTGCTAGACGCTGTGTGCGGGTGGAGAAAAGCAAAGATTGAACGTGGAAACTGCACAGATGGGCTGTCCGTCTACCTGTGACATGTCGGTAGTGGATTCCAAGCTGGTCTAGCTACATTTGGTGGCCTGCAAGAAGATGCGAGGAGTGTGCCCCAGTGCCAACAATAATCAAATATCGGATGCGCAGCTCTAGTGATACTTAGCGGTTGTGTTTTGGGTGCTAAGTTTAGCTTTTGTTCGTTTGTTGTTCTTAGGGGTCGTGGGTGTGCTGGCGATACAACATCAATAACCTATTCTCCAGCAATTCCGAGAGCTGTGAGTTAACAATGCTTCTGCCCAACACGTTGCAAATCTTGGCTGTGCGCAGATGGAAACCAAGAGCAAAATCTGAAGGCATGGCTAGGGAGTCGGGAGTAATCACAGTTTCCTGCAGCCTCAAATGCCCACTGCTTCAAGTCCGGACACTATATCTGAGACGGGACCTTAGGCGCAGGGTTTAGGGATGTGGGGTGTTGGGCTCGATTAGGGCTTAGGGCTTGAAGGGTTTGGGCCAGCATTTCGTGCTTGGGCCTTTCGTCGATTCGTCTCAGGGCGTCTAGGGGGTTTGGAGCTTTGGGCTGAAGCTTGGAGGGGTAGGCCTTGCGTTCAGTGAGATTCTGTCAGACGTCAGCTCCTCAGAATCAGAAGCGGTGACAAAGCAGGAAGGTTGGGAGATCAGGGTTTCGACGTCTTTTGTTCGTTAAAGCACCGCGGACCTCAAAACCCCTTCGTGCCCAACGAAAGAAGTGACAAGCAAGACGAAAAGAGCTCCAAACAACCAGCGATGCTTGCAGCCGATATGTACACATCATTGTGTATTGGCATCCATGTGTATCTCACTTGGTATCTTTTTTGCCATAGTGCAGTCCGTGGTGTTGAACGCTCTTCGAGCCCTGAGCCGTGTTTCCTCCCCCATTGGAGATGCGACTCGAAGCCTTGATCTGGTTCATGTCGGCTTCCTGCTCGCAGCCGGAATTCGAGTCTCAGAACAATCGGCATCGGGTAGCAGTCGAGCAAGACATAGATGACGTAGTTGCTAGATGTTGGACGCGGCCGCAATTTCTGTTGAGAGCAGCACGACGCGTGTTGAATACTGTACTTCCAATTCTTGACAGAGCCATGTTGACAGCAGTGCTTGTGCAGCTTCAATATAGGAATGGCCGAATGAGACCGAACTGAGAAAGTAACGCACGGTGTACTTTCGGGCAGTTCATATCGGCGACCTAGAGCATTGAACACAGACGAGTCTGACATGAAATCATGAAAGCCATCTGACCTGATGCCCATCATGTCTGATCGCTGGTCCATGTAGCTACATGCCAGCAGCTGGATTGGTGATCCGATGCGTCCACAGTTCCGCCAGCATCAGACCCTCTGATCGAAAGCAGGAGGTAGGTTCAGCTGATTGGTTTTGCCTCTGTGAACACAGATGTCTGGTGTGCTATGGCTGACCGTGTAGGGTCTGTTGGCTGATAGGAGCCTTTGATTGTCAGCACTGAGGATTCCCACTCCCTGCGCCCCGAAGCGTTCAATGGATGAGGAACAGCAGCAACCTCGGAAACAGGGATACGATGCAGAATTTCAACATGAGAGCGTTCGAGCGTGAAGTGCGAAGATTCAGCTTGAGAGGCTGTGCCATCGGTTGCACAAACGACTGCGGATCGGCAGCCCAACAGCGGCACGCCAGTTGGCACACGGCCACTATTCGCAGGCTTGGCTGCAGGTGTAGCTGGCTTGATGCCAGTGGAAGTTGCCTTGCAAAATTCTGGGACACATGCAAGCATGGCTAGCTGCTGGCCGCCTATCTTCAGGCACATGTTGTCTTAGCAAACCTGGCGCTGTCGTCACTAAGACTTCTTGTTTCGCCGCCTCCAAGCAGAGGCAAACAGCGTTCTGCAGCAGCTCCATGCCGAGCATCTGGCAAGGCACCTTCTCCGAAATGATTGACGAGAATATGGACAATTGTAGTCAACTTTGTTATGAGAGTTTGGAGCCGCATGTTTGGAGTATCTGTGCAGCATGGAGCTGCAAAGCGCCCATCCACTTGCATACTGACCTCGTGCTCGGGTTGCAAATAAGGCGGCAGCAAACGCCTCGTCCTGACTACCCGACGGACGCGACGATGACGATGACACATCAGGCCTGCTGCATTCCGAGCTGCTTTGTAAAGCCGCGACCTCGGTGGCATCGCTAGACTCCTAGACAGGCCTGGACGGCTGCTGGGAGCGTGGCTCCCACCGACTTTGCGGCAATGCAACCTGGCCGCATGCTTGGCTACAGAACGTGGCTTCAGCTGTATGTCCCGAGTTTCCTGCACATTCCTTCTGCGAGCCTCACTGGCTGATAGCCTTCGGGCCCTTCAAAATCCAACCAAACCATCCAGCTTTTGCGAAAACACTGAAGTGCCTGTCAGAATGATGCTCGTGCAGCACGTTTTGCTGGTCCCAATTGTAGCGATCAACGTGAAGCGGCAGTGGACATGTTCTTTCATCTTTCCATCTCAACTGTTCGCCCACAATCCCTCCACCCTCGTTGACCTCCACCTCGCACTTCCTCTTCTGATCCTCCTCCTGGCATCTGCCCCGCGTGTTGGCATCCATGCGGTATTGTGGAATCACAGTATCCATGGAGGTCTGTTGAGATGTCGTCGGCCTAGTCACGGTCCTAACTGCACGAGGGCCAGGAGCCCGCAAAATGCCTTGGGGCTGTAGACATAAATCAGACAACTTGGTGTCTTCGTTGCTTTCAGCTTAATTTGTCGCATCTCACATCGCGCTTGATGCTTTGTGCGTCAGCAATCCCGGTCTTTCCTTTCGCGGCAGCTTTGATGGTAAAGCAAGGCGACATGTGCTGACTTAAGGACTCATTTTGTGCTCAGCGACGCAACTTGCTTGCATGCGATTTTGGTGATGTCCTTTACGATTATTGGCGGAGTTACGAGATCGAGATGTTTCAGTGCTGTGTGCTTTGCTCTGAAGAATGAAGGTTGTACAGTGCTCACACGGGGCACAGGGTCGTTGTCTGCAATGTGCTGGGCGATTGGTTCAAAACGCTGGAAGCTCAACTCCTTGCATGCAGATGGGCCTTCGCAATCAAATGTCGAGACGCCTAGTTTGAATAAGATCAGGTTCCATTGCAGGTCTACAGCGATTGGTGTACAGCTTGCAGGCACGCTGCTGACTAGTGAGTGGAGGCTCCGGTCAAGAACAGCAAACACTTTCCTCCGCGGATGTCACCTTGCCAGTTCACCTGCATCCTCTTCAAACATTCCACCTCCACGGCCCTGTGCCACGTCGGTGAGGTGCAGAAGCCCGGGGAGAATTGGAGTAAGCTTTCAATATCGAACCGTGGGGAAGACGCGGGGTTTGCCCAGGGAGCTGACCTTTCCGGCCATGGCGGCGCTCATTGCGTGTCTGGGGCCGGAGCCGGGAGAGAGGCCAGAGACCTCTGCTCTTGCACTCTGCACCCATACATTTTGCCGACTTGCTCTAGGTCTCACTCATCAGCCTTTCTTGCCCAAGCCTGCAGACAGCTGCCTCGCAGCACACCGAAGACGCATGCGCTCAAAGGCTGCAGAATCCTTGTCGCATCTGTTGGGTGTCAGTATCTGCATGCTGGGCGCTGCGCAGCGAATTACACTGGTCTCTCTAAACGACGTGTACAAGTTGGTTCCACTTACCAGCGACCTGAGTTACTACTACCTTGAAGCAGACTTGGACTACTTAGATGACGTTGCCGCGGCAGAATGTGACGGGACAAACTGCGTCGGTGATCTAAGTTCCTGCGGACTGGGTCTGTCCTGGGAGTCATGCTTTCCTGGGCGATTCGGCAAGGCAGAAAAGCTGAGCCTTTTGGAGCACACGCAGCACACCCAACAGAGCAAAGGTGTGAATGTAGTGGCTGGTCCCTGTGCATCCAACTACCCTCAAGCACAAAGCAAGTCACAGAACTACGGAGGCCTCGTGGACTTTGGGGCGACATTTCGATGGGTCAAAGAGGAGGCAGCGTTTCGTGGAGACGTCGCCGTAGGAACGTTTTCCGGCGACTTTATTGCACCATCGTACCTTGCAGAGATATTCAGAGGTTCTCAGTTGGTGGAGATGATGAACCTGATGGGTGTTGATCTAGCTAACATCGGAAACCACGACATCGATTTCGGGCTACCAAACTTAAGAGCACAAATGGGAAAGTCCGCATTTCATTATCTCAACTCGAATCTGCAGGAGGATGTGGGAAAGGAGATTCAGCAGCCAATGCAGGATTCCTTGCAGGTGAAAGGGAGCAGTGGTGACTACGACGTGAGCATTTGGAGACGACTGCACCAGATCCCTGGCAGCTCATCCGGACGAGGTTGGGCAATTTTGGCGCAGGATGGAATCAAGATCTGCGTCTTGGGCACAACAGATATCGACAAAATGAACTGGGCCGGCAAAAAAATCAATGGTTCTGTGAGGGACATTCCCGCTGCAGTCGACATTCTTCGCATGTGGGAGGCCAAACGACTCGGATGCAGCCTGCGGGTTGCTATGACGCATACGAGAACTGGAAATGATCTAAACCTTTTCAGAGCAGTAGAGCATTCTGGGCTTCACTTGGATGCCATCGTGGGTGGCCATGATCACTACATAGCTTTCGGCAAGCTGAAGCGTCGTGACAATGGAACAACTTTTTTGGTGAAAGCCGGGGCGGATGCGCGCATTGTGGCCAGGCTGCAGTTTGACCTGTCGGGCAGTTTGCCTGCAGGCAGCTTGTCGGTGGTACCTGTCGTGGCAGGATGTGCGAGGAGAGAGCCAGGCAGAACTTGGCTAGACAGGGCTCAAAGGCTGTTTACGAAATATGCAGCTAGAGCCGACGAGGCGGATTCACGACCCCTTCACATCACGTACCAGGGCCTCTATGACACCAGCTCAGTTAGGGACATGGAGTCAAGGGCTGTCAATATGTGGCTCGACCTCATGCGAGAGAGCATCGCTGCGGAAGTTCTTTTTTTCCAGGCTGGTTTGATCCGCCAAGACATGCGTCAGGTGTTTGAGCGACATCCTTTGACTCATTTGTTCCTTCTTGAAGAGTTTCCGTGGGCGGACACCGATGCGGACGCACGAAGCAGCTTGTTCCCCTTCCAGATCTCCCTGTCCGACCTGGTGCTCACAACTTTGCCCTTTGTGGCAAGGCGGTACTGGTGCAAGGCGCCGTTCAATGATGCGAATCGCGTGCATGTGTCTGGATTTGTCATGGAGATGATGCGGGAAGACTCGTGTGATGCCGCGGGCCAAAATCCGATCATGTCTGCCACTTTCGTCGGCGGTTGCCATCGTGCTGGTGCGCTTCTCCCTCTGGATGCGGGCTGCTGCACATCCTCTCTTTGTGGACGTGTTTGGTCGGATGGGGCCTGGGATGCACGAGTGACTGCAGCTATGAAGAGCCACCAGCTCAGTGTGGCAACTGGCCAGTTCTGCGTACCTTCGAAATATGGCAGCCATGGTGAAGGATTCCATGTCGTGGGCATGCTGTGTAGAGATGCGGAGCCGGAGGACAATTGGGGCTCGGGACGCGAGTTTGCAAAGCACGTTGGGCAGGGTTCGGTTCAGGTCAGCAAGGAACAATCCCTCTGGTCGGCTGCGAACGCATCGAGCTTTCTGCGATGGGGATTTCTTCTCAAGCCTGCCATTATGGCCATGCTGCAGCCGCAGCATTCGGACTTCCTGGCAAATGCTCAAGGTCCACGAAGCCAGCAGTGTGATGAATTGCTTCTCGGCATTATCAGCATTCCTTTCAGACAAGTTGGAGTTGGGGTCGAGGTTGTGGAGGAATTTGTTCTTTGGTTACGACGTCGGAGTTTCTTATCATGAGATAACTTGCAGGCTGTTGCTAATGTTCTTGAAGGCAGCTCATCTACTCTGCGCAGACGTTCACATATCACTGCAAGTGCCAACTGAGGCCGGGGTCGTGTCAAGACAAGCTCAGCTGCTATCTAAATGCGCACCCTCCGTGATTCTGCCCTGACAGGCAGGCTGCAGAATGCGCGACAGAATGGTGGCTTGGCTGCCCGAAGTGGGACCAGGATGGTGGCCGAGGGGTAAGTGGGCCTTTCCAAGGACAGACAACCCATACCCTCGCCTTTATGCCGCGTGTCTTGGCAGTAAAATGACGGCACGAAAGTTCGAGTTGAGTGATTGGGAGGATGGAAATAAGATGCAGCCAGTCCAGTCCATCAGATCATCAAACTTCGGCGTCATGGTTCAGAATCTTTGTTTATTCCTTCAGACAAAAGTGCCATTGGCCAGGGGCCTCTCAGGGCGCTTGGTGGAACGACGTGTGATGTTCACAGTGGATTTCGTGGGCTCATGTCTCTGGAGGCCCGCAGCCGCATTTTCCTCGACATCCTGTGGTGTTTCTGCGTGCTTACAGTGAGCAGTCATCGCTGCAGCGCTTGCAGAACTCGGACACAGCTTCTGGTTTCTTTCACACAGAATTTGCAATGTGAAGAAGCGGCACGCCTTCACCGAGGCAGACGTGATAGCACGCCGTCCTTTTTTGGAGGGGAGGTGGTGCATGTAGGAGGTCCAAGCTTTCACCACATGGAACGTTGCCGGGCTGACCGCAGCTCGTTGCTATGTGTTTCAGTCACAAGATGTGAGGGAGCATCAGGCTGCTTGCACGATCCGGGACTGCGAAAGCTGCAAGAGCCGACCGACTTTGCAGTCCGTTCTTGCAAGATGCTTTAGTGCAGCCGTGGCCTTTTGCCACTAGCCGCTCAAGCCCGGCTGCCGCAGGCTGTTGCACTTGAGCAGCGGTGTTGCTCGGGTGGTGTCTGCCTGGGCTCTCCTCGTGCCGCGAGGTGGGCAGCTTTGCCGTGGGAGAGTACACTTTAACGATGCTGTTCAGGAATGGCCTGCGGAATTGAGCGCTGTGCAGCGCACCATGAAGCTGCTGTGACGGCAGTGGAGAAGATGGACCCGGAGGTCTCGGTTCTGTGCGTCAGTGTCCGCCAGCTGCTAGCAGCTGGTAGTGCTAGAAGTTGCAGCTGGTTGCAGGTTCAGAGCCGGGTGTTGCTCCACAACGGCAACCTTCTGGATTCGCAGAATGACTGGCATCAGGCCCCTCCTAGATTCCTTGAGATTTTGGAAGCGTTGCTGAGAACCTCAGGCGAGCACCATCCTCGTCAGCGGGGAAGCTTTAGCGGATTCCCACGTGGCAAGGGTTACCACTGGCCTGGAGAGGCTATTGGGTCAAGCCGAGACTCGAATGCAAGAAGCACACACCGCGCTGCATGCTTTCCTGGGCAGGACACAGCCAGGAACACGCATCGCCTCGATCGGCAGACCGCTGGGTGATCCAAATGGACCTCTTGGTCTGCAGTTCGTTCGGCAGGTGCTGTGCTCAGTCTTTCCCATCATCTGAGCCGCTGGAACACGGCCCTTGCTAGGTTGTATACCGGACAGTCGGCTCGGGGAATGCGAACCCTGGAAGCAAGTCGAAGGGCATACCTTTCCGACTATAATGGTCGGAAGCCAAGGCCCGTATTCATCTACCGCAAGCCCGGTCTCTGAGAAAGGACTTTGTGTTTCACACCGTAAAGATAGGCTGCTGGGCATCCGAGCCTCGATGAAGTCTTGCAACAGCGAAGATATTCTGGAATCTTCCATCTAGCTCCGATGCATGGCTCTGCACTACCGTGCGAAAGTTAACGTGCATGCCTGCCAGGCAGCGAGAAAAAAACAGCTTCACACAAATTTAGAGGCTACGTTACATTTCGATCGTTTAACTACATCGAGCCGTGCCTGTCGTACCTCAACGTGCAAGTGTCAGGCTTTGGGGTTCAAGCCAGTCATCCACAGTTGAATCAATTCCTTTTCATAGCCATGGTCGGCGACTCGTTGTTTACGAATCGGATAATCAGATGAGTTTTGCACTCTTGATTCAGTCTGGCTGTGCTGCAAACCAGGCCCGACGTTCCAACGGCCTAGGGGCCTTGTTGCTTTTCACAGCCGTCTACATGGTCTTGCAGCTCGGCTGTAGAATCAAGACCTCTGACATGAGGCGGATGTAAGCAAATCTCCGAATTCCTTGCTCTGAGGGACCTGTGGACGTCGACTGGCGCCCTGCCACGCGATTT
>CAJNDV010002336.1:0-13414 GCA_905221635.1 Symbiodinium sp. CCMP2456
AGATTTTTTATTACCGTGCGAAGAAGGAAACTTTCAGCTTGCTGACATGCCTTTCTTCTGCACGGGAACAGCAGCCTCTTTGAGGCAAGCGATAAAAAAACTCTCCACCCAGAAAACACAGGATTTCGAAAGTTTTCAACAGAGCTTTAAACCTTTTTGTTTATTGCTCAATTTGACATGCATGATGGTCACGAGCATGAGAGTTTTCCTTGCTTTTTAAGTCTGAGGCTTCATGCCGCGCCGGCCCATCAAGTCAGGGGTGCAGCAAGGAAAACTTTTTCCCACCCGCCCGACCCGGGGGTTTATCAGACTCATCAATGGCATCCGCAGAATCTTGACTGCAATCGGATGTCCAGCCAATCTCTCAAGCTCGTGGCTTAAACTCGTCTGACCCCTTTCCGACTACGAAGAAAAAGACTGAGCGATTGTCCGAGTGAAGTCATGTGATTTGAATTGTTTGTGAGATAAATTTATATGCAAAGCATATCATTGATTACATGAGAACTATATCCAAGGATTTGGGTTTGGGAGATTTTTTATTACCGTGCGAAGAACACTCAGTCTTTGTGGAGTGTTTCACGATGAAGACTGCAGTCTTTGTGGAGTCTTGTCGAGTCTTCAGTCATCTTTGTAGCATTGTTGCTTCATTATTGTTGCATTAGAGCCAATGTTGAGTCATTATTGAATCATTATTGAGTCATTATTGAATTGTTTCAATTGTGAAAAAGCCGTTTTGACAGAAAACGTGCGAAAAACAAACTCGAAGAGCAGCTCGATGTGAAACTTTTTAGCAAAGTCGGAATTCCGACCTTGGGCGAAGAGGCTGTTTCGGCTGCTTTGTAGTGACGTTGTAGTGACATTGTAGTGACTCCGTAGTGACATTGTAGTGACCATGCTGCAAAAGCGGCTGTAGTCACATTATTTTGCGTTTTGGAAAAGGTTACCATAAGTGGCCCCATACATACATATATATATATATATATATATGCAGAGAAGCTGCGCTGGTCGGCCGCGGAAGGCGTGGCTGCGATCCGACCGGGGCTGCTGCAGGGCCATCTTTGGCTGCTGCAGGGCCATCTTTGGTCCAGGTTCATTTGCGCGCCCGCTTCAAGCGTGGGCGCGTGATAACTAATGTTCCACCTGTGAACGCAGACTTCTGCATAAGATCTGCTTTTTTGTGGGCAGTGTGACCCAACCGCTTTCCCAATTAACACGATCTCTGATGTGTTGGCCGCTCTGGACGCGGCACTGCAACGCCGCGGAACTAACCTCCATGCCAGTTTCTGAGAATTAGTTGGGGTACTTGTGTAGCCTCCTCAAGCAAGCTGAAGCTATGCGAGCATCGTGAAACATCCATGAACAAACAAGAAAATTTACAACGGCCCAACACACACCACAGTTCAGAGCAGAGCAGAGCAAAGCGGAGCAGACCTTTGACTTTGCCGGAAACACGAGGTAGTGGTGTCGGTAATCCTGCTCGGACAACGCCCAGAGCTTCCTGTGGGTGGGCATAAGTTCTGGTGGGACGATATTGTGCGCTGCGCACCATCTGCTGTGTTTTGCGTGACGTTTTGCGTGGTATTTTTGCCTGTATTGGCGTTTTGTTTGGTCTTTTCGTTGCAGTTGCAGTTGTAGCTTGATATGATAGTCGCAGAAGCAATAGTACTACCAGTATGACAAACCCACGTCCAATTCTGTTTTATTAGTATATTGCAGTTGGTTATATGCAATTATATCACAGTGTATTGTATAACATGATGTTGTATGGTATTATATAGGCTTATATCATAGCATGCTAATTATGTTGTTGTATGTTATGTTATATGTTATAAATAAATGTACGATATTAGATCATCTCATACTATGTTATATTTTTTTATTGTATATACTTTATATATGTATACACATATACATACATACGTGCATGCATACATACATACGTACACATGTTCACACACGCGGATAATAGGGGTATGGATACATATTCTTTCGTACATGCGGTTGCGACCTACACGTTTGCATATATCTGGGCCGTGTTTCTGATCGTTGCCAGCGCTTCTGACCCGAGCCAGCTGGGCGCCTCTTGCGCCCCCCGCCCAGGCTGGCGGCTTCGGGAAGGAGGTTGATGGTTCAAAGGTTTTGAGACAACCTTTTTTAATCTCAGTTGCTCCATTGAGACAGCGTCTTGTGAGGTGGTTCGCAGCTATTTGCCTCGGTAGTCTTTTTCAGTTTGTACTTTTTACATGTACTTCGTAGGACTCCTCCGGAAAACTGTTCGAACGGTGAAGTCGTGGTTGCCGTGACCGCCAGCTGACTCGACAAGCCGGCTGGTCTCGCGAACGGTCATGCAAACTTGATGTATCGGAGTGGACCCTATTGTTCTCTTGGCGGCTTAACGCAAGCCAGCTTTGTTGCTCGCTCCTGCAAAGGAGGGCGGCCGAGCAGCCATGCAGCTGAGGCAATGCTGTTTGTCGAAGTCTGAAGATGCGGCAGCTAGTTGAGATCCTGGTTGGTTCAGGGCTGGGTTGGTCGCGTCAAAAGCAGCGTTTTTTGGCCTTGGGCTGGTTCTGAAGTTCTGGTTCGCACCCGGCCAGATATCTCAAAAATCTCAATGCGCCTGTGGATGGCATGTCCAAGGCTCGCGGCAAAGGTTTTTCTTCACTATCTTTGTCGTTACGACAAGGTATGAGAACTGCAGCGACTCAGAATGTGTGTCAAACAGAAGTTGGTGTCAGCCCTGGAGGTGACATCCATTTCCTGGAGCAGCAACACAACCAGGAGCCATTTCAATTCGTAGAGGGTGATGGCTTTTTGGTGGAACGACGCCCTCATGCGACCTGTGATAGGCTAGCCACAGTCGGAGCAGACAAAATTGCACCTTGCCTTCTATGTGCATGGAGTTCCTTTAACTTGCTGTAGTGTGCACACGTGTTAGAATCGAGGTTCAGCTCTTTGACGAGCATGGTGAAAAGCAGGATAGGTTCAGCACAAAGCCGGCTGACAAGGCTTCGTGAGAGAATTGCGTTGACGAGCCCGGCAGCTTCGGCGTCGTAGTGGCACCTATCGGCTGTGACAGGCTGCACGAATGTATGCGGTGCGGACCATCGAATTCTCCCCAGACGGCACTAAGCTGGCCGTGGCACAGAGTGACAACATCGTGCCCCGAACTGAGAATCCGCTGCTTTCTATATCGGCCATTCCGGGTGCTTGATAATCAAGCCAAGCAGTTTCTTCAATGATTTTGTAGGCACAAGCGGCTGAAAAATGCTTGCAGGGACACTAGGTTTAAACTCCTCACGCCAAGGGATGCCACCCCAGAGTTGTGATGCGGCTTCTTTAGCTTAGCCGTCGTTGCCAATTGCCTTGTTTCGGCTCGCACACGTCACGTGCACGACGGATCCTGCGATGCATGTACTACTCTCGCGGACGGCGACCGTTGCGCTGAGGTTCGTGTACAAGCTTGGAAGCGACTGGAAGGCCGGATCTGCCACCACTGACTCTTTCGTCCTTTGCGTGTCTGTTTGCGAAGAGACGCCGCAGCGCGCAGCATGATGAGAGGTTTTTCCGTTTCGTCGCAGGACAAGAAGTCCATCTGCAACAAATTCCAGCAGTCCTCGAGTGTCACGTGCCTCACCTGGCCTGCTGGACATCCAAACGAGGCAAGTTTCTCGAAATCCGCGAAAAGGGGAAGTGGGACATAGTGGGACGAATCGCAAGCGGCTCCGAGTCGGGAGATCTGGCGCAGGTTGTGTTCGGTCTTGCCGAAGGCAAGGTGAAAGTCGGCCAGCTGAAGTCCAACAAGGCCGAGAGAGCTTCGGTCGTTTTGTGGGATCTGGTCGCCAGCGCCACAGGCTGCTACTCTCTACTCGACCGATTCTTTCGTAGTCTCGATGTGTGCCGGTGGCTGTCTTACCTTGAAGAAAGCGGTTAGGTGAAAGATGCAGGGGCTCGCTCGATGCTGCTTTTGCCCAGCTGAGGTCCGGATGGAAACTCCATTCTCAGTGGTCACCTGGATGGTTCCATCTACCGTTTCCACTTCGAGACGGAGACGGTCGCCCGCCAAATCCCTTTGGCACGGCTCTGCAAGAATGAAGCGCGCCTGGCGCCTCCCGCACTTTCCATCCGAACCAATCCCAAGGTTCCTCGGCCGACTACTACGAAGTTTGCCATGGTGCCTCAGGCTTGGGGCTTGGCGCATCTTGAAAGAAAGCAAACTCTTCAAATCGCCGGCAGCCTCTGCGCCTAGCCTAGCTCTCCAGCTATCCCCCAGATGCTCCAGGTTTCAAGTTTCCCCAATCCACCTCACTGCTCGCCAGTGCGTGCCCTATGCCCTCTCCTGGGGCTACGCCGGCATCTGCGCCGCGGGTAACGACCGCATGGTGCGCTTCTGGGACTCGGAGGCCGGCTGCCGAAGCCCAAGCCGAAGCCCAAGCGGCCGAAGCGGCCGAAGCGGCCAGGGACGAGAAGGGCAGACTTTCGACTACAGTGGCGATCCGAAGATCAAGGACCCGTCGCCGGTTTTTCTCAAGGGCCTCGGACTGGGTCCCGTGCATTCCCGTGCCAAGGAGTTTACGGTCGCAGCCTTTAATCCATCCGGCGAGTCCGTGGTGCTTGGAAACTACAATCGTTTTCTAGCCGAGCTCTCAGACTTCGACTTTTCTCAGAAGCGCACATCTCCATTCTGTGACAGGTCTTTGCCTGGCACCCGAAGAGGAGCGAATGGGCGGAAGTTGTACAGCGAGAGGCAGGCAGCTTGTCGCAGGCGGCAGCTTCTCGATCTATTGCCTGCAGGTGCCGAACCTCTACTCAGTCACTGCTCTTTCATGGCGGGCAGACGGGTCTAGGCTCATCGTTGGCTCGCTTTGTGGTGGCGTGGACATGTTCGACGTGTGTATTCGGCGATCCCGTCCGAAACTCAAGCCAAGCCTGTGTTCCGCGAGAAAGAAAGTGGATGGAATGGCTTGCATGGAATTCACAGCATGCCATGCTCAGGTTATCGCGACTCGCACGAGTTCACCTACGTCTCCCTGAGTCAGGTCATCGTCAAGAGCCTGCGCTCCGGGGCTCGCATTGTGCTCAAGAGCAACGTCGGATTCGAGATCAAGAAGATCAACATTTTCCAGGCCTGGCGGCCAGAGCCCAGATCCGTGTTTGAACTCGGGTTGACTGGCCTATGACTCAGGAGCGCTTCCTGGTGGCTCACACACCGGAGAGCATCTTGCTCGGGGACCTGCAGACCTGTCCGGCCCTTGGGTTCTTGTGTTTGACGCCTTGCCGAGCCGGCCGCGCTTCCTCTCAGGCAGGCTTTCCGAGATTCCCTGGCACTCTAGCGGCTTGCAGCTCAGTTCTGCAGGGTGCTGAGGTTCTGCCTGACACTGCTTTTGCGAGGCAATGAGAAATTCGTTTTTGATAACCCGACCGTCTGCATGATTTTCAAGGCGGATGCTGAACGCGGCTTGACAACCATGGGATGGCTACTGTACGGGTCGGAGTGGTTCTGTGGAAGGCCGGCGAGCTATCTGTCGTTGAATACGGCTGCAACGAGCTGCTGGCCTGTGTCGGGACCCTTTGCGAGGAAATTCTATGGCAAAGTTTGAGAAGTGCATTGTTTCGCACCAAGGCCCGGACAGAGTTCATGTCTCCGCACCTCATCAGCCCGACCCTTAGCCGCGAGAGCTCAGCTGGCCCCTCTTCAAACAGTCTGTGAGGCATGGTGGTACGTGTATGTACGTATGTATGTCTGGATGGATGGATGGGTGGAGGTACGCATGTTTGCATGTATGTGTGTATGTATTCTGTGTACATTCTGATGCGTATCCTGAGACGTGTGTGTATATGTTCCGGTATATCGCATATATACATTGATACACACATAATATATATATATATACATATATATATATATGTATCTATATATACACATACATACATGCATGCATACATACATACATACATACATACATACATACATACATACACGCACACAAAGACATACACACACACACACTGTCGTATAAGAACATGCATGTATATATATATATATGTATATATATATATATACATATACATATATATGGACATCTTTCCAGACATGTACCCGTACTAGACCATGTGCACGATACCGAAGTGTAGTGTAGCGGTGTCGGAGGGACGCGTATTCTTTATTCACTTTGCTAAGCTCCATGTTTTGCAGTAGCTTCCTTGGGCAGACTCTTCCGTCGGTTGGAACTGCTGTAACATTGCGTTTACGCGGCTGTACTCCAAGTGCTTGAATATCAGAACGGAATCAGGCGTTCGGATCAACGCCCCGGAAGAGGGCGATGCATACGCTCCCGCTATGGGCGAGCTGAAGGCCGGGTGTTTTGGACTACTGTCATGGGGTCTAATTCGGTCAGAGACTCAAACTAGTTTGTTCAATCACAGGACAGCAGATTGAATGCAAACTTGAAGCCAACGCAAGACCAGCATATCATAGCCATGACTCGGTACCATCACTGTCTGTTCCAAGCTCGTCAGCAATGTCATTTGCATCAACATGGCCATTATCATCAGCGCTATCACCATCGTCTTCATCACATCACTAACCAACCGGGTCGTGCTCGCCATTGTCGGCGTATCATCGTCATCGCCACTGCAGTTGTCAGCGTGACTATCATATCTTAATCGTCGTCGCAAGTCATCATTATCATCATGATCTTCGCCCCGAGAGGTATGGAGGCAAGGCTTGACAATATCTTCCTCGCCGCCAGAATAACCCTAGATTCAAGGTTTCATTATTCAATACAACGTTTAGAAGGAACTGTTAGCAACGACAGCAGCAATAAAGGTGTGTTAGTCACATCGATACGTATCGGTCATAATTTCATAGAAATCAGCCCAGGAAGCTTATACTTCGACTAATGATCAGTGTATTGGGTTGAGGCGTCGTCGACACTGTGCATGACATCGTTAGGTTTGGCAACATAGTCTTACCAACTGTCAGAACACAACAAATACCAGATATACTGGTTGCTTGTAAAGCAGTTGATGACAATGGCCTTGGCAACGCAGTTGCTGTTTTTCAATTCAGAGGCCCAAAACCCCAAACTTCAATCCTCTAGTGTTCACACTGCAGCTATTCGTTGTCGGAGTAGTGCAAGAGAATCCCGATGATCGGCAGGTCTTTCGGCTTTCTTGCTGTGTCAGGGTTTAGCGGGTTAGGGTTTTCACGGTTTTGGAGGGTGGGGTTTTCTGCCGTTTCGGGGCTCAAGGTTTGAGGTTTGGAGGGAAGGGTCAAGGGCGCATGCCCTGGAATGTTTCTGCAGGCCGCCAGGAAGAAGAGTTTGGGGTTTGGGGGTTTAGGGGTTTAGGGTTTAGGGTTTAGGGCGTATTCGGGTTCTTAGGTTGTTGTCTTGGTGTTTTTTTTTTTTTTTTCCGCATTTTTGTTTGGGTTTCCTGCGGGTTTTCCATGCGTAGAATTAGTGCCCCTCAACTTTTGTGATCCTGCGCTGATATATAGCAAGAATGGAATCAATGTTGTCCACTGTTAGCATGGTTAGAAAAGTTAACCTTCCCTTTTTATTTTCTGTTGTGCTACGAGGGAGCCTGTTTATATAATTAGCCCCGCTGTGTTTGTGACTTACGGTCCATTACGGTGGTGACAGATGTGGTTGTTATGATTGTGCGGAAGAAATCTCTGGCATGATCTGTATTTTCTGTATTCATAGACCGACTGCAGTGACGACACGGTCGTATGAGATAGCACATACCATAATGTACTGTTGTTCTTGTTTCATCGATCGTTGTGGTTTTCATCATCAGAACCATCATATACATGGACCTCGGCATGACTGGAAGCAGTAGTTGCCAAAAGTTGCGGTACACTGCAAACTGCGTGCAGATTGCAACGGAGACTGTGAAGTACAAGACCACTATCAGTAGTTGACATGAAATCAGTAGTTGACATGAAGTGAAATCTGTACGCTGCCCCTTTTGGGACAGGTCATTGCGTACTTGCTGGACCTGATGACAATCCGTGTTTGTGATTTGGCCGTCCCGGCGTGTTCAAGCACTCATGGCAGCAGGCTTGCAAGGTACTGCTCGGTGCCTCCAGATCTGGTTACAAGGTTACATGAATCGCTCGACACATGTCCAAGCTGCCAGGTTTCGAACGCAACGTTGGCGAACATCCATCACGACACTAGGATTGACTGGCTAGCCTGCGCCTTATACCTCTCTTGGATGTAAGCTTGACTGCTCGGTCTGCTCAAGCGCGCGTACGGCAGAGGCAGTGGGCGACCCTAAGAAAACATGAGCACCAGGGTCCGATTCTGCGGTCGAGATCTTTTTGCAGGTTGCGGTGTAGCTCGCCGTCCAATCAGGCTCTAACCCTAAAACTACAAGCGTTTAGACGGCCTTTTATGCTCTTCCCTATGCAATTGCACATGTTCAGCGGTTTTTTTTACCCCTCACCCTTCGCTTCCCCTGGCAGTGCCATACCAGAAAAGACAGTCGAATCAGCCATCCACCAGAGCGACAGACACGATGTGACACTTGCTGTCTGAAAAGATGAAAAGAGCCCTTGAGTCCTCACCGACTCCCCGCGTTTTCAGGAACTGAACCCCAATGGGGCAAATCGTCAGCGGCCGAGCAGAGCAGAGCCTGGCAGCGGTTCTTAGGTGGGCCTTATATAATATAATATAATATAATATAATATAATATAATATAATATAATATAGTAATATAGTACAACATAATATAATGCAATATATAATATAATATAATGTAATATAATATAATATAATATTATATTGACCAAGGTCTCATCTTCCGGGACAAGCGCAGGCAGCTCTACCTCTTTGACATTGAGCAGCAGAGCCGGGTGCAGCCCTCGAGTTGTCATGTTGGTATGAGTCAACCCGGTTTATGAGAGCCTGAATGAGTCCTTTGTGTCAAGCGCTGTGAGGTGACTCTCCTGAACTACTGCAACTACGTGCAGTGGGTTCCCGACAGCGACGTCGTCGTGGCTCAAAACAGAGGCCGCGGGCTACGTCGAGAGCGGGTTCTTGCCCTGTTCTTGCCCTGACGACCCAAAGATGGGAGAGACACCCTGACCCTGAATCACTGGATGCTTGAAGGACAGCTCTGTGTCTGGTACTCCATCAATGCGCCCGACCGCGTAACACTGCACGAGATCAAGGGCGACATCGAAGACATCGAGCGATCCAATGGTCGAACCTGTGTGATCGTGGATGAGGGCGTCAACATGGTGCCTCAGACGCGAGTTTACGCGAGTTCACTCAAGTCACTCGAGAGTGATGGCAATGATGGCAAAGGTCTCTTTCGGTTTGGTGCAAAGCGTTCTTCGCAGGTGGAGTACGAGCTGGACGAGGGCTTGATCTCCTTCGGCTCCTGTTTGGAAAGGGGTCAGTACGCTAAGGCAGGCGCTGATCCCCTCTGCATCCTGAGCACGGCATGTCGTGTTTGTTTTAAGCTCAAGGCAGTGGACCTCTTGGAGGCCAGATCCCGTCTCGGACGCTGTGCTGAGGGTTCCCCGTCTTCACGTCCGCTGGTGCCAGGAGCTCCCGTTGACACCAGAGACCGAAGCCATGTGGCGCTCACTGGCTGATGCCTCTATGGACCGGAATAGTTATGAGCACGTGAATGTACAAGGAGGATAATGTGCTCCGATGTCTGCGGAGGAGCACTTCAACCTGCCGGTAGCCGAACGCTGCTATGCCGTCTTGGGCGATGTAGCAAAGAGCCGGTACCTGCACAAGGCGAGTCACCACGACACACACAGACAAATGGTTGACTCTGCCTCAATGTCACCTGTAAGGTCAACCGGCTGATTCAAGATCATGCAGCAGAGGTTGGTGGTGATGGCTCCAACTACTACATGGCCCAGGCACTGCTCTTGAAGCTCTTGGCTCATTTGGCTCGCTTGAGGTCGAGAAGTGATCTCCTCTGCTCGAAGGCAAAGATGGCCATGCTGGCGAAGCAGTTCCAGCGCGCTGAAGCTATTTTGCTGGATCACAACGAGCTCGATGAAGCACTGGCCATGTACCAGGCACATCATGAAAGGACACGACCTGGTGCTCAGCATTGATCTCTTAGCTGTGAGGAGCTGCACAAGTACAACGAATCCATCCAACTTGCAGAGCGCAAGAACCATCCCAAGGCGTGGGAGCTCTGCTTTCATCAGGCGATGTATGAAAGCTCGTCGTCTTGTCAGCTCATGCACCTGAAGAACTACTACCTGCAATGGTTGCTTTCCACACAGCAAGAGGACCAGAGATGCTCAACAATCGCAAGAGTGATAGGGGGGTCTGTGCTTTCTACACTGCATGACGTCTGCTTCTCTTGGGTTACTTCAGGAGAAGGCAGGCGAGCTGCAGGAGATTGACGGCGACTACGTCAGGCTCCGGCTCACCGCGCCTCACATAGGTCGCAGTCGCATTTGTGAAGTGTGAACACAGAGATTGAATGCGTCGCCGCCGATAGGATGAAGTCATGAGGACCTCCGCAGCCTGCATTTTGGCTGGAAGTATGGCTTTGTATTCACAGCAGCCAGCCATCCTGTGGCCGCTGCCGACTGCATCGCAGCATGGCGTGGCTTCTGCAGGCAATAGCTATGAGGGGCACCATCTGCACCCGAAAGCCTTTGATACATCTGGCACAGAGGCTTCAGCCATGCGTCGGATCGTGGGAAGGCACTTCCGATGGTGCGGAGCCTGTCGGAAGTGTTCCGCTTCTTTGGAGAGCAAGGCGTGTCTTAAGGCCGTGACCGGCCTGGGGCTGGGGCTGGGGCTGGCCTTGAGCAGGCGCTTGCTTGGGGCCCTTTTTGAAGAATCCGGACAATCGGTTCTGCCACACAGGCGGTCCCTGGCCTCGCCGCGGAGAGGGTTTTGCCGGGTGGCCTGCCGAGCAGAGGCGGAGGGTTTGACTCAAAATCTCGAAGTCGGCTGAGCATTGGAGCAGGCCGAGGACGAGGACCGGCCTCCCGAACCAGGCTCCGGCCTTAGACTTTCCCTTCCTTTTCTTCGTGACGACTTCGCCAGGTGGTGGTGGGAGCCGGAGCAGTAGTTCGAGAGATCCCACGCGTGGCGCTCAGCCCTGTGACCCGGTGGTGGCCGGCATGACTGCCCAATGCTGCGATTCAAGACTAGAAGGTCTACGCTGTCGGACCCAGCATCCTCGCAGCATGGAGCTCAGGGTCCGTTGGATGGAGAGTCTCTGTTTCCTGCATTTCCATGGCTGTCTCAGAGTCTCAATGCGTCTCAGGCTAGACACGCTGGCACCTGGATCCAACGAGCTGGTGAACGTGGATGTCCCCAACCACTGGCTCAGCATCAGCAGGCAAGGCGTTGCATCGTATCAGCACTCAGATGAATCACCCCCGATGCCACAGCCCGGAAGGACAAGGCCAACGAAAAGTGTGAGTGGAGGCCCGGCCTCAACCGTAGACGAGTTGGTTTCAGTTCAATGTCGCCAGGTCCGGGCCATGCCTGGGGCCGCTCCAAACGCTCCAAGCAAAAGGCGGGGGCGGTGTTTCCGGGTTTTGCACTCCTGTGGTTTGCTGGTGGTGAGCTGTCCAACAAGTCTCCTTCAAGGGATCAGAGAGCACCGTGAGGTGGAGTGGCGCTTGAAGCAGGGCCCTCCGCTGGCGCACAAGAACTGGGACTTTCCTTCCCGGCTGCGTGTCAGCACCGGGACGGCAGGGACCCCATCGTGTCGGCAGCTCCCCTTTCACCGCCGTGAGCCGGCGCGTTTGTGGACATTTTTAAGGCGAAGCGCCGGCGGCTGGAGCAGCCAGCTGGTGCCACGAACCCAGCTCTGAAAGCCCGAAACGGAGTACCTTGGAAGAGGACCCCTCCTTGACGGCTTTTCGCGTGGTACGAGAGATGTCCAACTGAGGTCATTGTGAGACCGACCATGGAGCGAGTGCGCGAGGCTCTCTTCAACCAGGTCTGGGCCATGTTTGGGCGGACACAGCAGGGCAACCTCGGCGCCGTGACACACACAGTGCGTCGGATCCAAGGTCACCGCCATGCATCTCTTTGAAGATCGTTCTGTGCGCCACCTCGACCTCTTCACAGGCCATGCAACACAAAGGGCATTTCGTGTCAGAGCTTTCACGTTTCACTCTCAAAGGCATAGTCATGGCATGCTCAGGCACGGGCTCGGTGGGGATCGAGGCGCTAAGTCGAGGAGCAGCCGAATGCGTTTTTGTTCCACCCTTGGCTCCCCTGTGCCCTGGGAGTGGGTCCCGTGGGTCCCGTCGCGGAGCGATCGAGGTCGACTCGTCGAAAGACTGTGCTCTGCCTACCGGTTTCCCCACTTCTAGTGGAATAAATCCCAGCAGTCTTCGTCTTCTCCAAGGCGTGGACTGCGCCATTGCCAATGCGTGGCTCTGTGGTTACATGGAGCACGAGGAAGCTTCCAAGGGGTCGATGAACGAGCGTGTCGAGGCGGGAAGCCCACGGCCCATGAAAGCTGAGCAGTTACTTCAACGCATAGCTGAGAGAGACGGAGAGGGTTTACCTACTGTGTACTCGCAAGCATTCTAGTGCATTCTGTTGTGTTATCTGACCTTGTGGTATATTCGAGGCAGCGGCCCGCAAAAGTGTTTGTAGGTGACCAATGCGCTTGTGTGGGTATGTATGAACAGACAAATATGAAAACACAAATCTGAAGATTAATATTAATAAATAACTACAGTAAGCAAATATAGAACATAGATATACATACATGTACATAGGCACACATACACGTATATGTGTATATACACATACATATATATATATATATACATACACGCACATATATCATCTCTCACATGCTGAGTTCCAGCAGGCTGAGATTGGCCCGCTCAGCATGGTTGGAGGCCCGCAGTACGTGTGATTGTGCGGCAGCTCAGGTTGTAGTAACCCTTACAGTATCCCTTACAGGGTTTAGGCTTTAGAGCCCACCCGTCCTGCTCGAAAGTGGTCTCTGTCTCAAGCGCTCTGAACCCGAATCCTAAGCCTGCTCAGAAGATGACAGACAAGGCTTCCCAAAGCACTGGGCCACAACACCGAAGCCCAGATCAACAGTCCAGAGCATGTTGGCAGCATGCTCTCAGCACGAGCGGAAAGAACAAGTCGCCCATGAAAGCCCTCTTGAAGCCATCAGCTCCCCGCAGTTCCAAGCCGTGCCAGGTCCACGCGCCCAGGTCCAAATCGAGCTCCACCGCGCTCAGGTGGCACGACAGCCGGTAGGCGCCATCCAGGCGATGGGTTTGGTGGCCTGTCGTGATGTATAATATATATTATATTATATTATATTATATTATATTATATTATATTACATTATATTATACTATATTATATTATATTATATTATATTATATTATATTATATTATATTATATTATATTATATTATATTATAATGTAT
>CAJNDV010002336.1:13514-24473 GCA_905221635.1 Symbiodinium sp. CCMP2456
AAATTAAATATATTATATTATATTATATTATATTATATTATATTATATATTATTATATTATATTATATTATATTATATTATATTATATTATATTATATTATATTATATTATATTATATTATATTATATTATATTTTGATATTATATTACAGACATGTATATCTATATATATATATATATAGTATATACATATATATATATATATCTATTTATTTATACATATGTATATATATATATACACAGCATGCACGCACATATACACAGACATTCCCGAACATGCCACAATGCAAAAGGGGCTGCTAAGGGAAGGCGGGGCCCCCTCCCAGATGGATCAACGTGTGCTGCGGATGTGCATGCATCACTCGTTTGACTCATTCCCGGCTTAGACTCCGATGTGGGCCTCGGGGAAGGATTGAAACTGAGGGAACCTCAAATTGGGACCGTGACTGCGGACAAACCCCGGTTTCGTGCGCCGATACCCTCGCAGCAGTGGAACCGGACGGCAGTGGGCATGCTCCGAATCCAAAGGCAAAGAGCAAAAAACACGAAGTCGCTAGGCAAACTTGGGCGCAGACAGAGCAGCGAGGAAGTCAGGAGAACGGCACTGCACAGCCGGAGGAATCCCGAAGTCCACCAAGTCGGAAAGACAGAGTACATGACACCAGACAACAAGTGCTTTCAGTACGTAGGCATGCGCACATGCTTGCGCAAGGACATGCATGCACACCGTCCATACAAGCATTTGCTGCATTTGTGGACATGTAGCTAGATACACAGAATCTTGCATGGATGGCTCCAGTGTATGTGCAGACATAAGATAGGCAAACAAATGTGACAGATGCATGCAGCATGTATGTACGTACACACGTAAATCTGCATGTATGTATGCATAATGCATGTGGTCAGAGTCGCGGGGAAAAGATAACTTTGAGCTTGGTCGATACATCAGTGGGCTGACTGAGAAAACTAGTCCTGTGAAACAGTTGGAGACGGTTTGAGGGCACATATGACGAATCATGATTTCCCACCTGTACGCTGCGTTCGTGTTATCTACCCACAAATCACCGATTGGCATAACTCAGCAGTCAGTGAGCGAGCAGAGGAATGTCAGGGTGTGACAACGGGCAGGACGGGAAACAACAGGTAGATCGACATGTAGATAGGTCAGTTTTAGCAATCTTTGGGTAGATGTTTTTCCACATACCGTGCGGGACCTCGGCAGCAGTTGACATTATTTTTTGATTTCACAACATTACTCGCCCAGGCAAAGTGGACGGAAGTGCCGGGACCGAGGGATGAATACATAGACACAGCGATAAACGAGAAAGAATGCTAGCAGGAGGTGGAAGCAGGTGTGTCACCTTTTTCTTCACCTTGTCTCTACTTATGTTCACATTCTTGATCACATTTTTTCCCTCGGTCATTTTACATCCATTTCCAACAGTTACCGCATCAAAAACCTCAGATCTCCAGGCCGTATCACAACCAGTTTTTTGCATCATTCAACCAACATCCCAAACCCGAAACCCTAAAACCCTAAACACGGGAAGTCTGCAGGCAGAAGTCCTGGACTTTCTGGAGGCTGGTCTCGGTTGCTGCAACTCATTCTTATACTAGACTATATTGTTTTTTCTTGTTTTGACTACACTAAATCAAATTATGCTATGCGATGTTATTTGATACTCTACCACTGACTATGCTGTAGTGTTTTTGTGTTAATACTGTATCCTTCAAGGCTAGGCTATATTATTGGATACTATATTGTACTTATATCATACTTAATACTTACTCTCTCCCTCTCTCTCCCTCTCTCTCCCTCTCTCTCCCTCCCTCTCTCTCTGTCTCTTTCTCTCTCTCTCTCTCTTGGGAGCTTCGGTCGCTTTTGCCAGTTCTGGCGACCAGGATCCCGAGAAGTATGGCCTGGTAAACCGCAGCTTCAATCTGGTCGTGCCCCAGCCGCGGTTTGGAAAGGCTGATAGGAATCCGGACAAAGGGCGGATCAAGATCTCAGAAGTTAGCACATAGATTTGGACACATCGGTGGTTGAAGTGAAGGAAGCGTGAACAACGGAGCGAACCGTTCGAGTGGGTTGGACTGACCAACCTGGAACCGAAAGCGGCCATCTGTTAGATTTGGTCTAGGACCTTGGCCGGCAAAGCTGAAGTCACGAAAGATGCTTCAAACCTGTTCACTATGCTTGTAGCTCCTTCTCGCGATTGCTGAGCCCGTGTGAGCTTTCGGCTGTCGGGGATTGTGGCTTGCGATCTCCAGATGCCGAAACAAGCGAAGATTCAAGCCAAAGCCGAAAAGGAGCCAGGTGTCAGAGAAGGCTCCAGAAGCTAAAGAGAGTGGAGGAGAGCCAATCACCGTCGAGTCTCTGTTTTCCTGACTTGACAGACGGTGTCGCCCAACCCCGACGAGATCTCCTTCCGCCAGCTCTGCACTGCCACGGGCCCAGGCCTTGTTCGCTAGGGTATTTCACCTGTCTGAGCTGCTTGAAAGGCCCTAGCAAAATCGGAGCTCATCGAGCGAGACGCGCTTGTCTGCATCGAGTACCCTCGAGAGCTAGGCGCTCCAAATAAGAGGTCTCAAGCTGTGTTGGGAGCGCTGTCGTTTGCATTCGAGTCTTTGAGGTGCCCTGCCTCCGGTGCTTTGTGCGCCCTTCGACGACGAAGATGACTTCGACGACGTGGCCGCGGGGGTGCCTGTCCTGCACGGACTCAGGCAGGAGAGGGCTGATGAGAGTCGGGACACAGAGGGCAGACGGAGTGCCTGTGATTCAGGAATCGGGAGTATGGCAACACGATGCTTGAATCTCAGTCACGATGGCTTTGCCAGGCTCCGGAAATGCCCGGTTGCTGCCAAGGTTGGCAATCTACACCAAGTTGCCTACTGGAGTCGCGGCCTGAAAATAAATCGCCTCAAGGTCTGGTGGGATTTATTTTCCAACTTGAGGTGAGAGGGCGGACGGGAGAACCCCGTCCATGGGAATTCACAGAGACTCTCATGCAGCCGAAGCTACGGCAGAGGAGCACACGCGCCCAATGAACGATACTTCAGATTTTGTCCATGCACAAGAGGGCATGTGCAGAGAGGTAGCTGGCGGCTGTATTCCCGACGAGGAGCCGAGACCTGTGGCGCACGCCGAGCATCTTTGCCAACCACGGCGAGCGCGGCTTTGCAGTGCCGAAGAAGGCCTGACGATCAACTTCCGAAGCTGTTGGAAGAGTGCATGTCCGTTTCAAGCGACGTCACTGCTTGTGCTCGGCCCGGATTGCCATAGGCATCCTTGGCAGTGTTTTCTGACCGTTTATGTGTCTGGGGAGTTTCCAGTTGCGCGGCGTTGCTCGTCTGTCTCAGGCCCCCGCCTTGAAGGAGTGAGCAGCGGCCAGACCTTCACTTATTTCGGTTTCACCCTCAAGTTCTATCGGAGCGGGCCGTGGAGACTTGCAATCCCACAAGACAGCAAAAGAGGCGTTTGGCTTCCCTTTGGGCTGAAATGGGCTGCAGTACTGCACGGCATCTACGCGGAGCTTTCACCGTTTCCAAACTGCCAGGGCTATCGAACTGTACCTGCGCGGGGGTATGGCTGCAAAGGCCGCGACTGAACACGGCGATTGCCTCACGTGCGCATGATTCATGTGATATCTTGGTAGACGCAGTCCTGGTACGCAGGCTGCGGCGGTGGTCCAGCGGCACAATGCAAACTACTCCCAGGATCGGCTCGTCTTGCCACATCTGCGCCTGCTGCCCAAGCACATAGACCTGACTCTTGTGCTGCTTTCGCTGACGGTTTCGGGCACGTGTGCACCAACAGTGGTCGCATGTACTTGTAGTCGCTCCTTCCTTCCTGCTGGATAATGAGAGTGCTCCTGATGGGCCGGTGTGGCAGGAGCTCTTGCAGAAGATCGTTGCCGGGCTTCAGGCTCACTGCTCCACTTTCTGCACCTTCATATTTGTCCTTTGCAAGTGTCAGATGATTTCGGGCTGGACTCTTTAGACAGGCCGTCTCGACATGTGAATCCAGTGGGCAATTCTGTGCAAGGCAAGCGGAATGCATGACCGTGCCGGTGGCCTCTACGAGCGAATGGGTCTGATTCAGCCGGCCATGGATGCGTACCGTCGAGGACACGCCTACCGACAGGCGCCTGGCTCCGGTGTACACGGCCACGTGATCGCATGAAAGTCAGGCCATCGAGCTGGCGAAGCACTCCCAGCCTGGCCTGGTGGCCAGACGCTCATTTTCGATAGTATGGACCTCCTCTGCACTCTGGAGTCGATGCAGTCCCAGCAAGCCAACTTCAAATTTCAAATCACCAAAGATTTGAACCAGTACTCAGGTGGCCCTGGAAGAGGAGTGGGGCGACTGGTTGGTCTCGCAGCGGCAGGCATGGCTCACTGCGGTGCACTGCGGTGACTCTCCGAAATATGCGCGAGAACAGTCGACTTTGATTACAGGTGGATGCAGCAATCAATCACTACATCGAGGCCCGTTTTGCTGCCTTTCTAGTCTTGGCGATCTGGTAAGGACGGCGACAACAGCCGGAGGAGACCATGAACAACAAGACCAAAAGCAGTAGACAACAAGCAAGAGTGGTCAGCACGTGTACGTTGGCAGTCACCATTACACAGGTAGAAGATTGTATGCCCAGAATGATTTTTCACATCAGTAGGAGCGGTAATGAGGTGCAGCGACATCTCGTTTGGAATCCTTCCCCCAGCTAAATTTAAATCAGATTTCGTACTTCCACGATAGGACCCTGATAAGTATTCATCAGAACAAACGTTGTAACAGGGCAGATCTTTGGCGGTGTGGCTTGAGTACAATCCTTCGACATCAGTAGATTGTAGTTGATGATGTGGCTGTTCGGTTTATTGTTTATTTGCTGTATCGCCGACGGCAGTAGTCTTGTCCAAAGAGTCCGGTGGTGTCTATATGTCCTCCGATGTTGCCTAAACAGCAGCTCACAGCAAAGAGCGCAGATGATTCTGAAATATTCGAAGAATACAACGAGGAGGCAGAGATCTCCCACCAAAACAGCAAAGGACACACATATGAATATATGTACACAGACAAGCAAAACAATGTCAAACCGCAGAGCATGCATACAGTAGTCCTACCCAGGCGGGTTCAGTTCTGTAACCACGAGTATATTGGATAAGGTCCTCGAGGTGTCAAGCGTCTTACTTCTGAGAGCATTTGGCAGCCAAAGCCTCGAACAGGTGCCTGTTCATGCCAGCATCATATGAAGCCGGCTCTCACAACGCAGCCAGGCTGGCTCAGCTCAGAAGGCAATCGATGCCGCCATGCTTGGCACTCGGTGCCGGATGCCCCAACAGAAAGGAGAATCAAGCGCATAAACTGTTGCGCCTACAGTTCAGCAATGGCATGCACGATACAGTGATAAAGTGGCAGAAGGGTCGTACTAGTCTTACTAGTGGGAGTGATGGCACTGCCGGGTATGTGAGGAAAGGGCAAAAGCCTTAGCCTCACAAAAGTTTCAGGCGTGAAGGCTTTGGTGCTGCGAGAGCACGAAGAGAAATGAGAGGCTGACAACAAGGAGCAAGAGGAGCGAGACCAACCAGAACAAACATGGCACAATCACTATAAGATGGTTGCAAAACACACGAGCAAGCTGCGCACGGCAAGCACGAAGAGCAGGAGAAAGTTCAGAGCACCAGAGATGTGAAAGCCGTCGTCATGCTAAGTTCAGCGCCTGGAGAAACGAGTGCACAATGTAAGAGGTCAGTAGCAGGGGCGAGACAAGTGGCTTAAGCAGCATCGGAGCTGTGGGTCTGCCAAACCAAGGACCGCACGGCAGTGGCACAAAGCGGAGACATTGCTGGATCAGGTGTGACTGACTATCCTTTCTGTGCCGAAAGCTTTCTGAGGGCGACAGGCTGTGCATGCATCATTTGCATGAGAAGAGGCATCAATGGGCGCAGATCAAAGCTTTGCGCTGCCCTTCTACGAAAAGCTGGCCATGCACTATGCCCACTCTCGCCAGTCAGATGCCCAGTCGCATGCGCAGATTTACGGACAACAGGCAGCCTCTTGGATGATCTGCAAGCTGCAGCATGTCACAAAGCGCAGCTCCACTCCAGGGAACTGGCTGCCACAGGTCGTCTTTGCTCAAGTTGCACACACAGGTTATCCCTCTACTTAGCAGGTCATGGCAGGCGTTGCCAAAATCTTCGTCCTGTCGCTGGCATTGGCGTGTGCCCAGAGTCCGGACCAGACGATGCTACGAAAAGCAGGAGTGCTACTCAACAGCACTCTGGACGACACGCTCCAATGCATCGCCGGCTGTCCAGTGGACCCGTCCACCTTGGCCCCGAAAGCTCTTTGCGTCTTGGGCAACTGCACCTCGACCTTGGCAAAGTGCCTCTTCTCCTCGACGTGCCGCAGCGGCGTCATGTGCGAGGCGCGTTGCACGGAGGGTCTTGCCAAGACGGAGGATGGTCTGCACTTCGCGGCGTTGATGGAGTGCCTGAGGGACCGCTGCCCTGGCTTCCCGCCTTCGAAAACCTGTGTAGCACTGCACTGCACAAAGGAGGCCGCTGAGTGTGCGATCCACAGCAAGTGCCGAGGGACGCTTGAGTGTGCCAACGGCTGCGTGCCGTCGAAATATGCTGCAGCCCTCGATGCTGTGGAGCAGAGCGTCCACGTCGAAGTCTGAGGCTTCTTGTCTTCGGGTCATCTGCTCGTAGCTTGATCGGGCAGATGGTTCGGCTTCGTTTAAAGAGCTCTTGGTTCTGTTGGTTCTACGCTTCCGGATTTGTGGCGCGAAGGCGCACCATCCAGAAGCTGCGAAGGCTGTTAGCGCAGCCCAGCGCAAAAGGCTTGCCAGCTCGAGCAGAGACCTCTCTGTGCATGGAGGGCAGCAGCAGAGAGTTATGGTCTTCAGAAGTTTCAGCGGAGGTTCGACCAAGCAGAACGTGCTTTCATCAAGTCTGGCCGACCGCAGCGGGCTGCGACGCCCTGAGCCTTCTCTGCTTCTTTGTTCCTACCGTGTTCAGACTGCGTGAACATCATGTTTTTCCCCAAGGTGCAGATGTACGTCGAGCACGCGCAGTGCGCGCGGGCTGTCGTGGGCCATTGGAGATGTTCATCAACTTGGGTTCCTGTTTGCTTGGCTTCGTGCCGTGCTTGCAGGTACGAGAAAGCTCACCGTGTTGCAAAAGCACACCTCTCGCCTGCAGAGAGGACAGAGCTCTACATTGCCCTGGCGCAGGCAAGGAGACAGTTCTGAGGCTGAGATCGTGTTAGTTGTCTTAGTGCCAACAGTGCCAGGGGCTGGAGCAGTCGGTGAAACTGCAAGAGGCCGGCACCCCCTTCCAATGTCCTTATCTTCTTTGAATTCTGGTGTTCATGTCGTTCAATGTTAGCCGTTAACCCCCCTGAATCAGAATGGGGCCTGAGATGAGTCAATCAGTGAATCAGCCGTGCTGCCTGGTACAGGCTGAACAGATGTACTTGGCCGTCAACGAGTTTGATCTGGCCATCAACATGCGACCTTCTCAAAGCCTCACCTCTCAAATGCTTTGCGGCAGAGCTTGTTGCAGCTGAGGTACAAGAAGCGTGAGGAGTACGAGCAAATGTTGCGCTTGGTATCCAAGTACCGCAAGGACCTGCCGCTGAGAGCATAGGAGATTGGCTTGATTTGGCCGCGAAAATATCCGAGGAGCTCTTGAATGATACCTACAAGCACATTGCAGAGCAGTACGAGATGAAGGGCAACCTCAAGAAAGCCGAGCATTACTATGTTGAGGCCGAGGGCTGGGTCTTGATGGTCTTGATAGCAGCCTTCGACATGAATGGTACCATCCCAGACATGCAGTAGACGTGATGCCGAACACACGACATGTATTTAAAGAACGGTGAGACCTTCTGTCCATAGCCTTCGAGGCGAAGATGTGGACCAGCGCCATGTCGATGTACCGCCAGCTCGAGAAGTGGGAAGATGCGAAGCGGGTGGCAAAGGCCAGTTTCCACGAATCCAAGAGCTGGGTCGATGTCCACGAGTGCTCAGTTTTCTGTGCGAGGCTAACGGCGGCAAGCAGTCTTTCGAGAAGGTGGTCTTGGCTCAAGCTCACGCCGCCCCCGCTGGTGTTACGTGGGAAGGGGGAGGGGAAGTAGACTAAGAAGACGAAATAGACCCTAAACCTAGAAAGCCTCAGAAGTTTTGTGCGCATGGGAGGCGACCTTCAAGGAACACGGAGCCGAGGCTGGAAAGCCTTGAAACTTCCAGACCGTGTTGTGTGATGCCCCTTAGGCTGGTGCACAGCTGCTTGCCAAGCACGGCCTCATCGAGATCGTGGACTCCTCGGCTCACGCACTGGCACGGATCTTTGAGCAGTGGCAAAGATGGATCAGAGGCCATCGACTATGCAGTGGAGCATAGCAACTTCCAGCATGCTTTCGAGCTGGCGAACCACTCTGCGAAGCACAAGCTTCCGGACATTCACCTCAAGAAGGTGGGGCGTTGTTGGTTTCAGTATAGTAGATTATATTATGTTATGTTAGATTATGTTATATTATATTATAATATATTCTATTATGTTATTTTATGTTATATTATATCACATTACATCATATTATATTATATCATTTTACAGTATATTACAGTAGATTGTAGTATATTACTGTATATTCTAGTATATTCTAGTATATTCTAGTATGTTATATTCCATTACAGTATAGCATACCTTAGTATATCATATTTCGTTCTATCCTCTTATATTGTATTATAACCCTAGCAGCGAGACTCGTTTGCTCGAGGCATTGGCTTTAGAGGATGATGAGCAGCCGCTGTCTAAGGAAAGATCGCGGCACATCCCTCACTTCATTGAGAGGTCTGTGCATGTTCCACCCGAGGTTTAAGCTAGCAGAGGAGGAGTTCATCAAGGCGAACAAGCCCAAGGAAGCCATCGACATGCGCCTGGGCATATTTCTGTGACGGAGCCCGCAATTCCTAGAGCAACCTGGTTGAAGATCTACACATGCAAGCCGGCCAGGTACGTGCATGGCCGCGACTGGGTGTCAGCCATGCGTGTAGCAGAGGCGGACTCCATGGCTTGTGCAGAGAGTCTCTAGCTTTGCTTTGGCTGTGCCAGGCATACGAACGCGAGAGCGTGAAGGACGTGATGGTCCACCATGCCAAGGATCTTGTCGATCAGAACAACATGCAGGAGGGGCACATAAGGAACCAATGTTTGTGAGAGCTATACAAAAACTGTTACTTTGGTGAGCAGGCCGCCGAGAACCTCTTCGTGCAGGCCGGCAAGCCCGAGTTGGCAGTGAAGGCACGCGGTGTCTGATCCCACGAACGGAGACACCCCTTCATGGTGGAATTCGGAAGGCATATTCCTCCAAGCGCATGGTGAACGAAGCGGTGAGGGTGCTGTTCTCAGCAAAGCGATCACAGACCTGATTATCTCATCAAGTGCGAGATGGCAGTGTTTGGCATTGCAAGCCGCCGGCATGGTGGTACAGACTGTTTTGGTTCACTCGTGCCATTCCGAAGGTCTGCAAGAAGCACTGCCCGCAGATGTTGGGTGACGTGGTCGACTCCTACGGTGATGGGGCCGCCGCTCCAGGCGCAGGGGGAGCAGTGCTCCATGCCATGAAACACGACTTACAGAGGTCGGGTGATACCAGCGAGGTGTAAGATAGCTCTAAAAAGGGAGAGCAGAAACCAAGATCTGCAAGTCACCATCCACGTCAGTATCCACTAGCCGTGTGATATTGGCAAGTGGGCTCAGCATCAAGCTGAACACGGCCAGGCGCAGCGCAGAGCCTGGACGAGATCCTGGATGCTGCCAAAATCTACGAGGCCCCCTGGCGGCAGTTCTCCAGGGCCTTTTGGAATTGTCGTGCAAAGTTCAGGGCGGAGGTGCTGTCTGGCAACTGAATCTAGTAGAGGAACTGATTGACTGACCTGCAGGGGCATGCTTGCAAACTGCGCACCAGGGTGCAACTCACTAGACATAATCTCTGAGGCAAAAGCAAAAATTTCTTGCAGGGGCTGGGCTTGAGCTTTGTCCCCTGAGCAGGAGACTGGCAACTATTCGCGCGCCATTGACGCTTACCTGTCAGTCCATTCCTCAGAGCGGGGAGTTCGAACCTTTGACAGGCTACCCCAGACTTTCGCGACCCGTAAGGTGAGCGAAACGGCTTCTTCGGAGTCGGATCGCTTGGAGGAGGCTCATCGAAGCTGATGTGCGGCAGGGTTTCGGGTTTAGGATTTGGGAAATTTAGGGTTTAAGATTTAGGCTAAGGTTTAGGGTTGAGAGGTCAAGATCTGTGGATGTAGGCTGTAGGATTTGGCTAGTGTCGAGGGTTCAGGGTGAAGGGTTTAGGGAGGTTGATTTGAGGCTGTTGCGCCCGGTTGAACTCGTTTCAGGTAGGGGCCTGAACAGGGGTGTGACAACATGGGTTTCAGGTGCGCATGCAACAGCACAGTATAGTATGATATAGTACTATAGTATTGTATAGTATAGTGTAGTATAGTACAATATAGCATGGTACAGTATGGCATAGTATAGTATAGTACAACATAGCATGGTGTAGTATGGTATGGTATAGTACAGTATAGTATAGTGCAGCATAGTGCAGCATCGTACAGTATAGTACAGTATATTTCTAGTCCAGTCTAGTACAGTACAGAGCATAGTATAACATAGCAAGGTGCAGTATATTATGGTGCAGCATGGCAGAGTATTGGAGGAGGAAGGCATGCAGACTGCCAGGCGTGCTGCAGGCCAGACTTTGGAAGTCTCGAAGTCAAACCGACCTTTCAGTTTTCAGTTGCCATCGTGCCCATGGCGACAAGTGCCCCGCTCCTGGGCAAGGCCGCCCACAGCAAGGCATCGATCTTCTATGGAGCAGATGAGTATCTTGAGGAGTTGAAGAAGAAGTACGAACACGACCAGCAGGGAGCTTATTCTTCGTGGGATG
>CAJNDV010002336.1:24756-36569 GCA_905221635.1 Symbiodinium sp. CCMP2456
GCCGTCGGCACGCTGAGCCAGCGCGGTCGCTTCCACGGCTGGGAAAAGGTTCTTCGGTCGCAGTCGAGTACGCCGAATGGCCCCCGCATTTGCACAGCGAAGCTTCCGTCATTTAGGCGGTCGTCACGAAGCCTTGAACCGGCTAAAGCCTGGATCAATAGAAGACATCGAGAGTGGTCGGATGTGCCAATTTGAGGTTCATGATGCTGCGGCAGAAGTCCTGCACCGAGGGCTCTGGAAGCCCAATGGTGATGAGGACGCTTGCGGCCCTCAAAATGCAGCATTTTCCTGCGTGTGTTTCACAGTTTCTGGTGCTTCAGGAAACGCAGATGCAGAAGACTCAGAAGAAGCGTTCCATGATGATGCAGCAGGGCAAGTGAGCAACTCTTAAATTTTCGCTTTTGCCAGCAAAGGGCTGCTCAGCTACGATGACAGCCTGGCAGAAGCCTCTCTTGTACAGGGCCTGTTGCGAAGGGCCTAGCGTGTACAGAACCTCTGGAGCATGCGAAGCGAGGCCAATTCGGAGGCCCAGCTGACCCACCGGCTGCAACTTTTCAGTTGTGCTTGGTTGGACTCGTTTCATGCAGGAGCCTGGACAGGAGACGCCCGAAAGAAGTTCCTGGGAGCACATGGGTTCGGTCGGTTCATGGGGTTCAGGCGGTGGAGGCAAGTAGTGCTTCTGTCGTAGGTTCTTGTATGGACGTTGTCGACTTGGTGCTCCCATGTCGCAGTCTCTGTCAGGGAACCCCGCAGTCACGAGCCTCCGTGACAGGTCTGGGAAAACGCGGTGCGCCTCTCGATGAAGCACGCGCCGGACCGGGGGCGAAGTTTGTGGGGGAACCGAGGTCCTGCGAGTCATAGCGGCTAAGGGCTGTAAGGGCTGTGTAATTGTGTGATCCGCAGACTCTGCGACGGTGGCTCCGCAGGAGCGCTACCCCGAGATCGTGTCGATCGTGTCGAAGAGGTTGAAGCTTATCCAGCGCTTTGAGGCCAGCTCTCCAGTCTTTTTGGATCCGTGCCAACCTGGAAGCTTCAGGCAGCCGCGGAGCTTTACGAAAGTATCGACGCTTTCCGCGAAGCTGTGAACTGCTACATCGCCGGCGAGGCCTGGCATGACGCGGCCGCACAGTGCCACCGGTGTTGTATTGTCGTGCTCGTGGCTGGAGGTTTGGGACAAAGCGCGGCAGTTGGCGCAGCAGCACTGCCCAGACATGGTTCGTGTGGTGGAGGATAGGTGCGCCGTGTAGCAAGCCGCTCCAGCTTTTGCAGACCCTGTGTATGACAGTCATGAGAAGCTGCCCCTGTGCACAGCATGTAATTAGGATTCACGGCAGGTACAAGTCCGATTTGGTGGGCAAAGGTTGTGATCTCGGTTCGTGCCATTTTAAGCTTAAGTAGTCCGAGCTGCTACGAGCTTCCGATCCGATGGCGACACAGGCGATGGAGACGAGCTGATTCGACGAACGGGAGACGTGGACAGCGCGCCTGGCTCCCAGACATCCGAGAAGTGCAGCGAGACCCGTGTCAAAGCTGCAAATGAGGCTGGACATGTACGCTCGCAATGGAGACTGGACAAAGTGCCTGGCGCTGGCCGAGAAGCACAGCCCGAAGATGCTGCCCCACTACCTGGTCCACCCCCTGCATGTTTGCACGGTCTCATAAATGCTCACTGCACAACAGCTACGTGAAAATCTGTCTGACAACTCGATCGAATTTCAGTGTTCATTCCCAGTTCCCAGTTTGAAGCCTTGTCACTGATGTACCTGCTGGAAAGATTCAGTGAAACAAATCGAACGAACAGCGATGAGAGGAGTTCCACAGACTCTTGGTGTCGCGTCAGAGTGATCAAACAGCTTCCTCTCTGCCCACAGCCTGCCCACAGCGTGGCAGGTGCAATACTGCAAGGTTTTGGTCAACAGGCAGGAGGTCACGGAGGCCAGGGAGGGACTTGGCCTGACTCCCAAGATCTGGTTCCGGATGTGCCAACACCGGCAGGCCGCGCAGATGCTGGTCCGATTTGGCCCGCCGCCCGAGCAGTCCAACTTCCAGCTCTACAAGGCCGCAGAGCAGGAAGCAATTTAAATTGCCTCTCGCTGATGAATGGGCCCGCCTGATTTCAGCACATTCACACCGAGCTGCTGCTGCTGCCCAAGCTTCTACTACAAGAATCGCAGGACAAAAGCAGCGCTGTCTCTTTGTGCGCCCCAGGGCCAAGCCTGATGCAACGGGGCCACCGCTGGTGCGGGAGATGCTGCTTCGTGTCACGATGCCACCGGGCACCTTGGGAGGTGCGGCGACACAACTCACCGCACTCTTTGGAAAAGACTCAAGACAGCATTCCCGACCTGCCAGCACCGCCCACTCCAAAGATCCTCTCGGAAGATCGCCGTCCCCAGGCGGAGTTTCTCAAGGCCCGAGGAGTCATGTTCGCTCGCCCTTTTCGAAAGTCTTGCCCGCGCAGGCCCTCCTGACCGCACATTTGCAGACGGTTCGGGAGAGGCCCGTCCTTTCTCTCTCTTGGAATGTAGATTGTCCGAGGTATTTTGATACTGAGCCTGCCCTAGCTTCGATTTTCCTCTTCCGATCGACGGTAGTCTCCCGTTCATCTCTCTGATCTACTGTGTCTGTCAGGTCTCGTTTTGAGTGATTGCTGTCGATGATTAGGTCAGGTCTGCCAGAGCCGTCTCACGATGCTTCACTTCCTTACGCAGTAGCCGAGCTTGAGCTGCAGGTTGCGGGAGAGGAACATGGCCCCAGAGGTTGTAGCGAAGATCAGCGTTGCACTCTGTCGCCAGGGACCTGGTGATTACGTGCCTGTCGAATCCGAGGTACTTGTATCGTGTTCAAGCAGTGAGCTTGTGGCTGTACTGTTTCGTGAAGTTGGCATGCAGCAACCCCTGTCGCTTCCACTGTTTCATAATGTTTCATACTCAGCCTCTGCTGACGAACTGCCTGAGGATACTGTGCAGAGTTCCCTTTAGATCTCGCGTTCTACGACGCTGGTATTGACTGCAAAAACGCAGGCCAGACATGCAGTGGCTTTTCTTCTCTTCTCTTGCTGACGTCCCAAGAGAGAGTTGAGTTCGTGCAGGTATGATCAATATGTCCTTCTTCTTCCTGAACCGGTTCCTTGACATCGCAGATGCAATCGAAGATCCGGACAATGCTGCGATTGATAACACGGACTTCATGGAGACCGACATTCCTTCACCCTACGTGCCGACCTCGCGAGGCCTAGTCGTTTTGCTTGCTTTCTCTTTGTTTGCGCTGAGGATCTGGACCTTCCTGAGCAAGCTCACATTTCCAATGACAAGGCCGGGAAGTGTGGCCACGCTCAGAGCATCGCATGCTGATTGTGGAGCTGCATGGTCCTTCTTCAAAGGTCGAAGAGATTCGCGATTGGGTTTTGGGTTGGTCGATGGATCAAAACGTCCAGCAGAAGATGGACCTGCGGTCATGCGACAAGCGCTGCCTCCCCACTTACACGATCTGCACATTCCATGTTTATTCAGCTGTTTGGCCAGGTGTGGGGCGCATATCTACACTGGCGCAGCGACGTGCCCGCCCCTCTCCTGCACCAAGAAAGACAAAAGCTGTGCAGTCCCCGTCTTGCACATGCTTGAAGCCTCGTGAAAGTCTGCCGAAAGTGCGAGGCACTGCGGAACGGTCAGTGAGCCCTGTGCATGCACCTCAGTGGGCGGATCAGCGATGGAAGTCCAGAGGTTCAGTATTCGTGTTATTGTCAGATCATCTCGGGCTTTCCCGTGCTGAAGAAAACGCGCGTGGAATGCACGGTTGCTTGGCCGGAGCTTCGCAGGGCTTTGCTTCTGTGGTTGTGCTTTCTGGGTGCAGGGCACTTTTGGCATGCTGCCTCCAGGTGTGCCATTCCGCCGCGAATCGGGACGACTGGAACATCTGGGTGCAGATGTTCAAGGCAGGACTAAGTGGCAGAGGTTCTCGGATCAAGAACTTGTCACATCTACTGGCCGAATAGTTGCAAGCTGGCGATCTTCACTCAGGTAGCCTGTTGTCTAAGTGAAAGCTTTCACGAATGACCAGGAGTGTCCATGGTGCTCATCTCCTCAGAATGCGCAGTACTAGCTAGCAAAGTAGGATTGAGAGCCGAATGTCCTTCGGCAAGCTCATAGCTCTTTTCACCTCCCACGTGTGCGCCATCGCTGCTTGATGTGATTTGTTATTGGGTGGACTCCGGATGAAGAGGGTTGGGAGGCTTAATGGCGTTGGTTGCGCATAAAGTAGTTCGGCGGACTACTCACGTCCACCTATGCATGCTCGGCAGCTGCCGCCTTGTATCATTTCACCTGGCCGTGCGGCGCGGCCGTGTCCATACCTGTCGGCGCAACGTCAGAGAGCCTCCAACGCTGCCGCGCCCATGGCTTCATGCATGTCCGTACGTCCTACGTATGCCGTTAATGAAGACCACCAGTCCCGAGCCCTCCTGCGAACTGGACCCAGTCGCTCCAAGTCATGGGCTTACCGGACTTGTCTGATTTGCAGGAGGGTATCAGTAGGCGACCTTTGTACAGAATACGCGTGTTCTCCAGGAACTGCAAGATTGCCGCGGTGAATGGTGTGTATCAAGAGGAGGAAAGTGTTAGCTGCAACACGAAGGCTGCCGAGACTGGCTTGCTAGGTGAGGACTGTCTTTGCCAACGGATGCATCAGCTGGTGGTCTTACTGTTCTCTTCTGTGTTCATTCATGTCCCTGCATCTTGCGCACGACCACTGCCAATTGCCGCCATTTTTCTGGCTACCCTAGACTGGCTCTCAAAGGGAGCCGAGGAGAAGCGGTGGCGACAGACTCAGAAACTTTCAACGCTGCGATCGCTTGCATCACGCTGCTACGGGAAATCAAAGGTGCAGTATGGCTGATTCACCGGGCCCGGACCCACAGGCACGGATGTTTCCGCAAAGAGAGGCACATGGACACTTATTGCTTTCATATCTATCTGCTCAAGGATGAGGGAGAAGATGTGGACGATGTGCTGCCCTCAAGTCGTGCGCAGGGATAAGGTGTTCCCATTATCCGAGACACTCGTGAGGGCGACTTCCCCTTCTTGAAAGCCGACCATCCGGCTTACAAGCGGTGCTTTCCTCGGCCTCCTTGGGACTCGCCTCTCGCCGCCTCGCCACGGCCCGGCAGGGCCTGTCCTCTCTGCTTTTGAGGCTCCAAGAAGCCTGGCGAAAGCAGCTGACCGGTCATAATGACCGGGTCACCCTCCAGCTGCGAGAAAAGCAGGAGGCGCGGCCGGCTGCCGGACTGGGACTCTGAGATCTTTGACCCACTGCCAGGAGCTTAAAAAGCTTGTGAAGCACCGGGAGGACATAGGCGAGCTCGGGGGGGTGGTGGCCACGACAAAAGATCGATAACAACAGCACAGAGCTGCGGAGTGTTCGTTGACCAGGCGTGACTCTGTATGGTGCCCAGCAACAACTTGCCAAATTGCAGCTGCAGCTAGAGCAGCTGCATGACAAGTGTCGCTCTCAGTGAGCGGGTAAATACCAATGTTGCTGCTCTTCTGGACCTCGCTGTTCACGTATTGAAGCCCCGTTGGCCTAATAATGAGCCCGTCTCGCCCTAGGTATGCTATGGTTCAGGGGCAGCGCCTGGAGGAGACTTGGACTTCCCTAACGGCCTTAAAGGCCTCCAAGTGTGACAGGGGAAAGCGGTTCCGTGCATGAAGGACGATGAGAAGCTGAAAAATGTCACGTCCGACTGGGAAGGCAAGAAGGTCGAGGTGGAGGAGGCCACGCGAAGGCTGGCCAAGTCGCAGGACGAACCACCCATCCACACCCATCCGCAATCCGCGCGCTACTCTTCATGTCTGATGAGAGCGGCAGCGAGTAGTTGGCAGGACGAGCTGAACCAGCTGAACATCACAGTTAGGCAGGTTCAGGAATACAACGAGCAGATGAAGGCCGAGATCCAGGTCACCCGCCGGGCCACCTACAAGGCGGAGGAGCCTTGGCCGAAAGGATGCGGACCTGCCAGACGAACAGCGACAGCACTTGAGCGATCCAAGGACCACATCAAGCAGATCGAGGAGATGAAGAGCAAGCAGGACCTGCTGATCGACTCGATGAACGAGGACATCAAGCGGCTGACTGAGCGGAAGGCCCCAGCACGCCTCCCTGAAGATCACTGGAGTGTGCTTATACCGTGTACTGGTTTACCGGGTGCTGCTGATGTTCCGTGCATCGGACAAAGGGAAGTTCATCGCAGCCAGTAGTGCTACAAGATTGTTCGCTCTGTGAATTTTGTGATGGTGCCTATGCAAAGGTCATCTGGTCATATGCTTGGTACTATCATTGTCAGCATCATCGCACCTCGTTGAACAGGCCTTGCTCGATGCCCAGATCGCGGCACAACGCCAGGACGGACTTGGCATGCATCAGTCACAATGGATGCGGTGTGTTTCGAGACTCTCCTCCTAATCAAGCTGGTAATGATCATGCAATTCCTAGACGTATTGACTGTCCTACTTGCCTGCATCATTATTGTCCTCGTGGTCGTCGTCCTCCTCCTCCTCCTCTTCCTCCTCCTCCTCCCTGTCTGTCTGTCTTCCTCATCCCCCATGTGACCGCCGCCGCCACCGCTGCCGCCGCCACCGCCACCGCCACCACTGCCACCACCTCATGATGATGATGATGATGATGATGATGATGATTTTCGTGAGAATGCATCGTGTGATCAGAATGGTGATGGCGATGTGGCCACCGCAATGTAAGCAACTTCCTCCCTCTCGGTTTCTCTTTCGGAAAGGAGACAGAGGCCGCCATGGCAACACTCCGAGAGGCTAGCCGGGAGATGGAAGCCATCGAGTTCGAGAAGTGCCTGAGCTGGTCATTGGGAGTGGGGAGGGGTCGACGAGGATCTTTGGGATCTGTCAGCCGGAAGCTCTCGCATGCTAAGGAAGCAGCTCATGATGCAGTGGAGGCAAGGCTTCGATCCATCACTGCCTGACTTAGAGTCATGGCATTGGCCGCCCGTAGACTTCAAGCATGCGTTTGTGCCTTGAACATAGAGCTCGTTGCACGATGAAGGTCTTCCTTGGTCGGCATGCAGCGCAGAGATGAAGCGCTGCAAAACGTTCAAAAAGCCCTCGAGGAGCAAAGCGAGGCGGCTCCCACTGCCATCTTCCCGCTTGCCGGACTTCGTTCCCCAGCAGTAAACCTAATACCATGCCGAGCACTGAGGCATGTCAGCAGTCTGGCTTGGCACACTTTTGTGAGTATTCACCGATCAAAGGTTTCATGCTTCCATCCCTATGGTAGTCAGAACGGTCGAACTGTCGAGAGCACTGCTACTTCTGCTACTACTTCTGCCACCGCTGCTACAGACTACTACTGCTACTGCTACTGCTACTGCTACTGCTACTGCTACTGCTACTGCTACTGCTACTGCTACTGCTACTGCTACTGCTACTGCTACTGCTCTACTGCTACTGCTCTACTGCTACTACTACTGCTCCGACTACTACTTCTACTACTACTACTACTACTACTACTACTACTGCTAGTGTAGGCAGAGCTTGCCATCGAGAACGAGATTCGGGGCCTGCACTCCTCAATCCGGACGGAGCAGGCAGGAGGATGGAAGTTGCTTCTGCAGCATTCAGAGTTTGTCCCCTCAGGAAAGGCACGAGCAGCTTTGTGCCCTTAGAGCCGGTGGCTCAGTGCATCTGAAGCCTCCGAAGTCTGCGAACAACGAAAGTCTTCCGACGCCAAGGATCGGAATGACAAGGAGATGCAGTACCTGCAGTCTCAGATGACGAGTCTCAAGCAAGAGCGAGAAAAGCTTATGGACCAATATTCCACCCTCAACAAGAGTCGCTTGGCTGCGGACTCACAGCTTCCAATCTTCCCATGCTAGGCACAGGCATGACTTTGCAAAGGGATCTCAACCCGACATGCGAAGGCATGGATCAGCATCTCGAAGAGACGCAGAAGCTCAAAGCCGCAATCACCGAGCAGACTAGATCCATGGAAGTGCTCGAGCGGAACATGCAGAATGTGTCCCGCGAGATTACCGCCATGGTTGGAAAGATTGAGGAGGACTGGTAGAAAGCGGAAGCTGCCGTACAACTGACTGAAGCAATCGTCAGAAGATGACTAGTTCGTGTCTCAGCAAGACTTTTCACAATTTTGCATTGTCGATCCGAAGGAGCAGAGCGAGCAGACCACGTGCGAGCGTGTCACGGCCAACAGCTTTGGGCTCGGTCTTTCTCTGTGGTAGGAGCTGTTTGCCTTGGTGGTGCTGCAGTTTGCGGGGATCCGAGGCCGGAAGAGGATGAAGAAGATTCGAGAAGAGATAGCTGCCAAAGAGGTCGGATTGCTTTGTACTTGTGATCCATGGGGTGGTCCTGGCTCAAATACCTACATTCATGGTACCAGCAGCTTGCGCTGACCTGGTGCAGCCATGTGCAGCCTTGAGTTGTGCTCAGGTCGAGACACAGAACCTCTTGAATGAGATCGCACGTGTGACCGTGGATAGCTTGAACACCAAAGCACACAACCAGATGTTGAAAGATCGACACAAGCAGCTCAGCCGTTGCCCCAGAACCCGAAGCCTGCTTGAAGTGTCCAGCACTTGCAGTCCTGGCTCTTCCCCCTGACTCTCGTCTGCAGGTGACGAGTTGGCAGACAGAGAAAAGCTCATCGAGCAGTATGAGCCTTGCGTGCACCGATGGAAGTCTCTTTCCCGATCCACAGTGGATGTGAAAAAAGGGTATTTCAGAGCCTGATTGCATTCCCATTGTCGAGGAGCAAGAAATCCGCAAGCGGCATCACCAGATTGAAAAGAAGCAGTTGTTCGTCGATCGCCTCAACAGAGAGTATGACGAGAAGAGGCGTGCTTTTTGTCTGCGCCGCTTCACCAGCCCTGAGGTGGGGCTTCCTTCGTCCTACAAAAACACGCACTTTGCAGGACAAAGTTGGAGGCAGAGCTTGGAAATGACGAGGATGTGGCTGGGCCCCAGGAAGCAAAGCTGAAGCATATGCAGTGCCCTCAGTTGAGGTGCTTTGTAGGTGACTTGAGCTGATAAGTCTGAGAAGTGATATAAGCGGATTGGCCTTTGACCAAGGAGAAAAGCCATAAACGAGCTCACAAAAGAGTGTTCAGAAATGCAGAAGGACACTGTCTGCACCACGAATCTGTTGCGATATACGGCCCGTTGCGTGACATTGCCATGCTTGATTCACGTGCAGAGGACTGGATCCAGAAGCAGACCCAGCTCTTGTCCATTTCCAGCGAGACGGACAAGCTCAAGGCCCAGACAACTCTGATCCTCCAAGCCCCAAACCGTGACTTCCCGCCAGAGCAGAAGAGTCTCCCGTCACTCGGATGTCAGGCCACGCTGAATGAGAACAAGAACAAGAAAATGGTCTTGGAACAGTTCTCCCGACATGTTTGAATAGCCCAAAAAGGGAGAAGGGAATGAGAGTCGATCATGTGTGCATGGCCAAACCTGCTTCTGCATGGGCTTCGATAAGCTCGTCCAGGAAGAAGCTCAGAATAGAGGGCCAGCTCTCCAGCCACGAGAAGGAGATCAAAGAGCTCGAGAACAACATGAAGCATCTGCGCACCTTCTCGGCATCTGAGTCGCTGAATAAAAGGGCTTCTGTCGGTGCCCAAGACGTGATCTTTGTGCAGGTTTCGACATGGATCGCATGAACAGCGCGCTGGTGAAGAATGAAGCGCGATCTGGTGAGATCTCAAACACGAACCAGATGATGGAGACAGAATTTGTTCAGAAGCTTAAAGAGATCGAGAACAGGCTGATGTTTTCGACTCTTGCTGCGATTCCAATCCTCCCTTGGTTGCGTTTGTTCGTTGGCCAGGTGTCTGGACATGGCAGCTTGGCGGGGTGCAGAACCGGCAAGTCGATCTTGCATTCAGCCGCAGCTGAGGAGCGAGATGTGGAGAAGCTGAAGCTGGAGAAGGACCAGATGAACCAGGATATCCTGGAATCTGAGCGTCAGGCTCGCCACTGCAAGCAGAGTTCTGCATCAGAAGTACGACTCTTTCGTCTTGCCAGGTCCTTCTTTGGGAGCGCAAAATTACGCTCGAGAGGGAGATGCACCTGGGATGCTGTCAGTTCTGGCAGAGGAGTACTGGACCAGCCCATGTTGCATGACATTGCACTCCGTAATGCGTAGCTTTTTGCTCAGAGCCACAGCTTGCTAGCGCAGCCTGGCAGCCTGCATGATCCCGTCGGCCTCACTCAAGGGCAACTCACTCCATGTTTCGAAACTCCGAACATGCTGAGGCAGGCAGCACTGGATCCCAACGTTGGCCAGTCGGATGCTTCGGCCATGAAGAAGGAGCTGTTCAAAATGTCAGGTAAACAGAAGTCTGGTTAAGCATTGTGGATGTTAGTTGGCCGTCGTACTCCGAGCCATCAGTCCGCACATCCTCAAATCGAGTCCCGGTTGGGGTCGCAAACATGCGAGTTTGCGGGTATCAAGGGTTTTTGATACTGTTCGCATCGAAGCTCGCAGTCTGCAGCCGCGCTGTCCAGTGCGCCTTTTCCGTGAGTTTTTGAACGGTGTTAAGGGCCTGCAGTCGTGCACTGGACATCTTGGATAACGAGCGACGAATCGGGTTTTGTCAACAGGAGATCCATCGCATGGAGCTGCGACTTGAGCAGTTGAAGCGGCGGCAGGACCAGATCAGAATTTGCTACTTCTTGGGTAACCGGCGGTTTTGTAGGATGTGGGAGAGGCTATGTTGGCAGGGATCGAATGCCGGTTTTCTAGAGGTCTGCAGATCAGCGAACCCGGAGGAGCAAACGATCGTTGAGATGGAGCGAGCCATCCACAAGCGTGATGCCATTGCCCTCAAGCTCGAGCCGAAGGAATCAGGGGCCAGGGGCAACTCTCTGGTTTCGGGGTGCTGGGGTGAGATGTGCGATCTTGCAAATGTAGGCCCTCGACGCTGAAGTTTCAAACCCTGAGACCAGCAGTTCCTGCGGACGTAGTGTTTGCCCATGGGCATACGAGAGGGCAGGGCATGCGGAATCTGCAGCGCTGCACCGCAGGCGCAGAAAACTAAGAAGGCAGCTTCTGCTGCCAACGTCAAGCGGCAGCTGCAATCCCTGCGCAACAACTTGAAGTTGTGTGACCTGGTGCATGTTACTTGTTTTTTTCCACATGACCGGAAGAGCGAGTGCGCAGTCCATCGTGGTCGGTGTGGGCACTTTAGCTGGAACGGTGGGGCTAGCACAATCGTAGGTCGGAGGTGTTGTCGTCAAGAAAGTGCTAGATGAGATGCATGCCAAACACATCTTCCATGTAAGTGCTTATGGCAAAGATGACCACAACAGTACCGCCGACGCCACGGTAGCAACAGCAACAAGAAAAGCCACCACTCCGATGCAACGGCGACAACCTCAACGACACCCACAACAGCAACCACCACGACGCCAGCAGCAGCAAGCGGCGACAAGAACAGCATCAACGACAACACTGTCAGCAATAGCAACAGCCACAGCTACAACAAAAGCGGCAACAGCAACTGCAACAACAACAACAACTGCTCCTGCCACTACTCCAAACTTAGACCTTTTGCTGCTACGGCCACTTATTAGTATTAGCTTCAGTAATACCTATTGCTGTTACGAGCACCAATACAACGACGACGACGACTACTACTACTGCTACTCCTGCTGCTGCTGCTGCTCCTCCTCCTCCTACTCCTACTACTACTACTACTACTACTACTAACTACTACTAAACTAGGTTTACTACGACGACGACTACCACTACTAGCACCGAATGAACTTCGCGACTGC
>CAJNDV010002336.1:36669-60764 GCA_905221635.1 Symbiodinium sp. CCMP2456
CAGAAGTAGGGGTGGCAACTATATAAGAATGTAGGACATCACGAAAGTACCGTAAATACCGAGTAAAAAGGTGTTGTGGTGATATTGTTGGTTGTGTTTGCGTAACACTGTCGTCATCATCCCCCCGACCAACCCACCCCCCCAGAAGCAAGTACAAAATCAAGAGGCGAGTTTGCAAACTCGGCAAGTCGATTTTGAGGCTTTTTATGATGACCGTACATGACGAAAGTGCTGTAATACCGAGTAAAACGGATGTGCTCTTAAGATGGTTTTGAGCAAGTGCAGTTGGTAGGTGGAGGGCGCTTACTACTACTACTACTACTACTACTACTACTACTTCTACTACTACTACTACTACTGCTACTACTACTACTACTACTACTACTACTACTACTGCTCCTTCTAGCACCAGGACGACCACGACTACTACTGCTACTCCTCTGGCTACTACTTCTGTCATTGTCATCAACAGGTGTATGGTGCATGTACATGTGGTTTGAGATTGGATCTTTCTCGAACCCGGTGGACCAAGGTACGCAGGCGAACTCGGATGCCGAGCAGAAGATCTCGGAGAGGCCGCCGGTAACTCCTTGTTACTATGAAGTTCCTGCAGGTGTTGTTACTGCTATGATGCTTACTATCGTTACTGTAATCATGATTGGTATCGGCATATTTGTTCATCTCGCTCTGTACGGATGTACACACCGGTGAGAACTCTACATGGAACTGCGATCATACTAAGAACACATGGTTTTTGACAGACCTCGCGGGCTTATGCTTAAGTGCTTAGCATTCAATATTTGAGGATTGTTCATCTACTTTGACGTGTCGTCGAGAGAATCCGATCCTTGCATGGCTGCCAGTTTGACTTTGCAAAAACCTTGCTGGTGGCCAATGTGTTGGCGCTTTCGCGGATTCCAAGTCGATGAGCAACGTCAGAAGCAACAAGGTGTCGGTGAATGTGGGCGTTTTGGAAATGGTCGCCAGCCAAAGACCAAAATTCGGTTCTTCCAGTACCCGTGGTGCTCTGCCAGTGCTACCTCACATTGTACTAGAGCTAGTGTTAGCAGTTAGCACTTGTTTTCTTCCAGCAATCGTAGACTGTACTACGAATATCGATGATCAGACCAAGGCAGGGCCCAATTGTCAAGTGCATGCCAACACGTCTCAAAAATGCCGGTCAAGCCCTAAAGCATGAATTCCTGCGACCCTCAAGCATCAACCCTAAAACCCTTTGAACCCGAAGCTCTTTGGGGGTTTAGGTTTGACGAGGACGAAAGCGTTTTTGTTTCAGGGTTGCTACCGGGCGGTACAAGGCGGGTTGTCATAGGGCTCTTCGCGAGTTTGGTATGGGCTGTTGATAGGATTGCAGGAAGGGCTCTTATAGGGTTCCTGCAGGGCTTAAAGCTGCTCTTATGTTGTCGTGTAAATTTACGTGTTCGCCAGGCCGGTTGTGTTTCTGTTTCGGGCGGGAGGGTGTCGAGTGTTGAGTTCAAGGCCAAGATGTCGGCATCCAGTTCTTTCCGCTCTCACAAACAAGGCTCACAGATGCCCCATGACTGTCACATCCACCATAACTCGCCGAGCCGGCAAACTCACACGTGCAATGCCAGGGTTCGGGCTTCATGCCGTGGGGTTTGGAGAACTGCCAAAGCACTAAACCCTGAAACCCCAAAGTTTGAAAGCCCTCAACCCTAAAACCCTGAACCCTTTAAGCTTTGAGCTGCAAACTCAAGACCGCAACTCATCAGGCAGCGCGACCTAGCCGAGCTTCAGCAGACGATTGAGCAGGCGGCCCAGGCCCAGCGGTTTGGATGTGGAGGTTGGGTTTAGGGTTGGGGGTTAAGGGTTTGGGGTTTAGGATTTAGGGTTTAGGGTTGCAGGCAGGGGGGACAAGGGACTTGGAGTGAGAGTGTTGTTTGGGATTCTTGGCTGGGGTTTTCAGGGCGGTGCCGTGTTGGGGCGAACGGGTTTTGGGTTTGGGGTTGTTTGTTTTGGGTTCGATGGGCCTTTCGGATTTATGGCTGTCTGGTTTCTTTAGGGGTTAGGATCCGGAACATGGTGAATGCATTGCTATCGTGGGTTGATTGTCTTCAGTGCATGGACGAGATGTGTCGTGGCACTGGGCCTCCGGAGCTGAGGGGCACGGGGGTTGGGGATCGCCTGGACGTGAACTCCGAAGCAACAGACTGAGTCGCAGTCTTTAAAATACCTAAAAACCCGCAGGCCCTTTGAAACTGAACCCGCAAGAACCGCCCCGAGTCCGAAGCTCTCCGGTGCAGGAGTACGGCAACTTGGAAAGGGCAGGCGAAGCCCTCCGAGCCGAAGTGCAGGCGAAGGGGTTGCCACAGAGTGCTAAAGGATATGCACGTATTTATACACATGCGTCCTGTCCCTCGAAGACGCTCGCAGATCTACTTTCAGTGGGAAAGTGAAGTGATATGTACATGTATACCTGCATGTATATATACATACATACATACATAAATGTGTCTGTACAGGTCTATGTATAGCTTTTTTGTCTATGTCCATGCCTATGTCTGTGTATACGTTTATGTTTCCGTACAGATGTATATGTATTGCACATATTGACATATGTATATATATATATATACATACACGCATACATACATATCTTTCTCTATGTATGTATGTATGTATGTATGTATGTACGTTCACGCATTGGTTAGGCATATACATGTCTACAAGTATAAAGTAACACATGAACACGAGTAGACATATGAACATATGGGTTCCATGAGGTACATACATGCATATGTGCACACAAATGCAAATTACATTCACATATCTACAAACATACATACGTATATATATATATATATATATATATGTATATGTATGTCTGTGTGAATATATACATATATGTATATGTATATATAACAATCAATCAATGAATAAGTATAAGCAAATAACTAAATAAATACCTATATATACCTATCTATATACATATATATATATATATATAAACGCATAACATGCTAGTCCCAATCTAACCCTGTATCTAATCCCCAATGCAGGGTCTTAGGTTAGACACGGCGATTACAAACTGTGGGCATCCGGACACATACCAGTCGTCCTAAAATCATTCTGGCGATGATGCTTCATTTTTTTCGAACAGGGCTTTACCTTCGCAATCTGATGTGTGCATATACATGCAAAAGCATGTGTGTGTGCATACCTCTGTATATCTACACACATACGTACATAGTTTATGTTGAGCAGGATTCATGTGTGCATATACATATACAAAAACATATTCCACTTACTCAGATACATGCATGCATACATGCATGCATGCATGCATATGTACGATGGGGTTGCCTACAGGGACGATCGGTCGCCGACCCAACGCCCGGGGGTGTGTGTGGGGTGGAAAACAGACTCACGATGCCCGGATCCAGTGCGTGGCATTGCGATTGCAAATTCATTGTTTGATGGGTTCGAATCTGGGGAACTCGGGTTCATTCAGGTAGGAGTAGGAGATTCTGGGAGCTTTCGGTGTTTACTGTGATTGCGCAGGGTTTCTTGTCGCGGCTTTGAATTCATCTCAGTAGTAGATTCATGTGTCAGGTGGGCCATGTTGAGAAGCAGCAGAACTTGGCAAGCATCCTCCAGTTACAGAGGACGGCTAAACGCCGGGTGCTGAGCCTTCCAAATCGTGATGTCTAGGTCGGCCAGCAAGTTGGACGCAGTGATGGCCCACTATATCTCTTGAAGTCATGCAATTGCAAATCCTCTGTGCTCAGGCCTGGACGAGTTATCAATGGGAACCGGCCCGCCTCCGCCGGCCAACATTCAGCAGCAGCACGATGAGCAATTGCAGTCTCTCGCCGTGCATTTAGTGCATCTGAATGGTTGCAAGGGCCCAGGGCGGACGTCGTGACACCTTGCAAAGCAAGGCTCCGTGGGAAGGTCGAGGAAATCGTGAGGCCGATTGCGCGAAACACGACGAGACTTGCGCCTTGTTCCTGCTACCTGTGTGCTGGTGGAGTGCAGTGTTTTGCAGGGTGCTTGGTGAAGCCTATCCTCAGCTCGAAAATCTGTGGACTGCCTTCCACACGTGGATGGAAGTCCCAAGCTGAGGCAGTCTGCCACTTGTTTTCGAGCTGGGTTGGGTCGTGTGCTGGTCCACATGTTGTTTCAATAAAGAGACTATGTGTGCATACTCTACAACCAGACATCTACACACAAAAGTCAAATGATAAAGATATTTAAAGACATGTACTTGAATATTGAATTATGCTTAGGATTATGGTTTTAATTGTGTCATGCATCTTTTACGCATCACGTATAACGTGTTGCCTATTGTGTATCAGATATTTCAACCTATATTGTTATTTTCGATGCATTACACTGTATTTTACATCTTTCCTGATGAATGTGTGTTCTTTAATTTCACACTCACGTTTACTGCATAGTTCGAATTTATATTTAATAAACATACATGTGTATATTACGAACATTATGCATATGTAGGCATTTTGTACAGGTTGTATGTATTGTATAGACTGTACATCTTACACAGTATTTGTTGTACATTAAAGATGATAACACATGTACTTTGTAGTGCTTAGTCTCAGTATCTGACATGTAATGCGAGTTATACATATAGTTATAGATATATGCACACAGATATAGGGTATGTGGTCTATGTGTTAGGTACATCTTGTTTCACATACAGCTTACATGCTTCGTACTAATTTTGTACTTCGTTTTATATTTTGCATCTTACCTTTTTTGAGTTCGATGTTATATGTTATGCTACATCACATACCTTGGGTGTTCCGGCCTGATATTCGTTCCATCTCTACTACACACGTATGTATACTTGTACAAAGCTTTGTAACTATTCTGAGTTAGGTTTGTTATACTACTTGTTATTTGCGATGTAGTTTATTATTTAGTATTTACAAACTTTTATACGGTGAATCTCTCATATAGTAGATAAAGTATGTGGCATACAGTTTACAGAGCATAGAATATAGTCTATGTCATATCTTGTAGCACATAGTATGTGTTACGTGGTTTACATTTTTCGTATATGTTACTTGTATACGAATATATGAATACCTACATATGTACAGAAAATGTATACTATCTAGTGTATCATATGTTGTATGTTATAAAATAATAAAAAATATTGTAGTATAATACAGTGAATCATAGTAATCAGTAAATACAAATATACCAATGTGCATGTGTACTATACCTCAAAAGATGTAGCATTAGGATGTGTTCTGCTATACCTCGTTTGTATGTCCAACACACTAGATATTATGTAGTGCACGTTATGCTATATGCTGTACATCATTTGTTTTGCATTACATACTGTATACATATATGCATGTATGTGACTTGGTACATTACGTTCCAAGTTGACTTCTACATTGATGCTATATTGTGTATATCAGGCTTTCATATTTTATTGCAACATTCGGAGCTTTTGTTTAAGCGTCGTATGTTGGGTTTTGTGTTCTGATACTTCAGGCTTTTTTTGCTTTACTTTTATGTACCTAAGACTGCTGTGTACTGTATTTACTGTACCATGTTGTATTACATTATGTTGTGTCATATTGTATTATGTTGCATTTTCTACTATACCATATCGTGTGATATGATTGGATGTGATATGACATACTACGATGTGATGTGACATTGTTTCAGGATTTGTCATATGATAGGGTATTGGGTCATATGTTATGACATGATATGGTGCAGTAACATATGACATTATGCGTCATCATCATATGTGATACGATATGATTTGATGTCATATGTTATGATCTGGTTTGATGTTTTTTCATGACGTTTTATTACTGTATTTTACATTGTGCCTTCGTAGACCGGTGCCATCGAAGTCACAGGGTGAATTCAGCGTGCGAAAGAATCCAACCAGTTGTGTGAGGACGGCCAACCGCATTAAGTTGCCCCTACTGTAGCTGAAACAGGATGGCTTCAGAAGCGACCACCATGAGGAATTGGAGACCAAGATTGCTGGATGTACAGATCCCAGACCGTCGCCAAAGGCCCGTGTTCCAAAGCGCCTCCTCTCGAAGCCCTCGCATATCTGACAAGTCCAAGTCACGCCAAGTTCATGGATACACTGTGATTCAGAGAGAGTCACAGGTGACATTAGTGCACAAAGAGCCTCCAACGGGAATCTCACCTGTAGGCACGTCTCACCATGCAGGAGTTACTTGGGGCAGAATGCGCAATATGCGTGGACCTCGTCGAAAAAGTTGCACACAGCTTCTTCACATGGAGCATCACAGCGTTGCCTCCCACTCCAACTTGCACTTGCCGCGCGACCGGTGCTTGTGAGCGAGTGAGGTCAGCAGACTGCAATCGTTAAGAGTACCATAGACCCGAACCGGTCTCAATGTTCAAAACTCAAACAGCGCCTGGGTACTTTTCGCACTCAAGCCGTATCCGTGCAACTAGCAGGCTGCCCAGCGACTAACCTGGCTGATCCGGTTGAGCCCGTGCTGATGCTGTCTGTGTGTTGCTGCCTTCGTCGTCGTTCTGTCAGTTCCTGGCCGGGATGCTCATTGCGCAGGCCAGTGGCTCATACTGCCAGAAGGATAAACAGCAGAGGGCTTTAGTTCAGATCTAAGAGACAGATATAGTCTTGCCATCCTTGGCCCGGAAACGCAACAAGCCAAGGATGGACACCTCCTTCCATCCTGCCACGGAAACTTCATAGCAAGCCATGTCTAATGATTTTCCGAGTGGCCGCCTGCCGGCGCTTCGACGAAGGACAGGGCTCCGGTCCGATTTTTGATCCATTTTGCGATATGTTGCGATGTGTGGAGGAGAACGAAATCTTCCGATGACATGGGCACGGCTCTGGAGTCCGGTGGGTCGAGTCCATCTGAGCCAACAGCCAAAGAGGACGCAGAGGGAGCCGAAAACACGGCTGCGTCACCCGGCATCCAAACCGAAAGCGAGGAGGTGCGCCCTGCGAGTACGGTTTCTTGCCTCACAAGATCGAATCCTTGCTGATTTCCAGGCTTCCAGTGTGATCCTCGACTCCGTCGGTGACGATCTCGAAGACGATCCAGGCGGGGATCGCTTTCCGGGAGTGCCTCTGCCTCGGCTCTCTTTCGCCTGAAGGAGCTCTTGTCTTGGACGAGGAGCCCTTCCAGGGTGAAATGCTTCGAGTTCTGCGACAAATTGCATCAACACAAACCCCCACCCAGAAACCATTCTTCAAGATCCAATTCCATCCCGTTGGGAGGGATTGGACGTCTTCGTGCAGCGCAGCAGCGAGGCCTGGGCGAGAGCCTTAGCCAAGCATTGACTGCGGACTCCCTTCGACTTAATCGCAGCCTCACGCCGGTGATCGCGGATCTGGCAAAGAGTAAGGTCATTACTCCTCTGTCTGGGCACTTGCGCTTGGAGTTGAGGCCAAGACGTGTTTGGGTTCTCAGCTCCAGTCGGACTGCTGTCTTTGTCAGACCAATGCCGGCGGATGGCCTGCCCCCTGCAGGCGGGCCGCCGTTCACCGCTCAGATCACATTGGCCATGCTTCTCAAACCTAGATCGTTCTGCACGCCGTTACCTCCTGCGGCTGTGGAAGGAAGTGGTGAGGCAACATGCATCAGACAGTGAATTCAAGGTATCGCACATGGGATCTAGATACATGCCATGTAGAAAGGAGGCGACTCTGTAGTCGCACCATGTCGTACCAGCTACGATGCAACTTGCGTTGAACTGAAGCCGGAGGCAGTGATGGTGTCATCTGGCGTCTGGATGACAAGGCTCACAGTAGCAACATGTCGAGCTGAGACAGGAGCCAAATAAGAGCGGCAGTCGTTGATTTGAATTGCATCCTGAATTCAGGAAACGGCCATGTCTGTCTAAATCCTTCTCAATGTATCCGTCCGAAAATTAAGACTATCATGATGTTCGGAACATGCGGGCCATCCCAGCTAAGAGAACGAGTAACAGGAAGCACGCGGACTGCTGGAACATGGCAAAACAGTGAAAACAATGCTGCGCACAACAGCACAGGTCAACCTCGGAAGAGCATGATCGTGATCACTGAATAGTTACATCAAGCCATCTAGCAGGAACATTCCCAGAATAACGTGTTCACAGCACCACAGCCGCCAGTGCTGGTGGTGATGGTGATGGCATGTGATGGTGGTGGTGGTGGTGGTGCTGCTGCTGCGTCCTGCGCCGGATGCTTCTGGAAAACACATGTCAACTTCAAGTGCAATGCCAATACGTACAACCGTCAATAATACAAAGGCTTGACGCAATGCTCATTTGCAAGTAGTAGCTTCAGTTGCCAGCGTCATCGCAATGAGCGCGATGCCGATGGCAATGTCGACGACGGCGACGATGATGACGATGACGGTTGTCATGATGTCGATGGTGAAAGTCATGATGGTCATGCTGGCGGTGATGAAGACGATGGTGATGGTCATCAAGATGACCGACCATGGAGCTGGTGACGATGATGACGAGGCTGGTGCCCCGACCAGTAACAGCACGTACTCGTAGGGCTTGTCTTCACGTAGAATCCCTCGCTGTATGTGTTTGTGCAGAAGTGAATCTGCCGGTGCAGGTTCTGGCTCAGGGCACGGAGGCCTCGCTGCAGCTCTCGCACATTAACATGGTGCTTCTCTGGCTTTTCTCATTAAGCGCTTCGACAGCTAGGTACTGTAAAGACTTCTTCGCAGCCTGCAGACAGTTTTTATTGAAATCCCAGTGAAGCACTCGGACGACGAACTCCAACGAATGTGTCGAGTGTATCCGCAAGTGCAGGAACAGTGGGAGGACGGCGAGGAGCCTTGCAAGCTCACGGCTTCGGGGGGGGACAGGAAAGCTCGCTACATGGACAGTCACACCTAAGCTTTAAACCACAATTTCCCAAACTTGCATGATGGCACTCAGCCTTGTCAGGGATCTTCTTTTCCTCGAACGTCTCTTTCATTGCAAGTGACGTGTCTGTTTCCTTGCAAGCGACACAGCGGATTCGTGGCTGGTGTTTTCAGGTCTCTTGCTTGGGCCGTAGTGTCTGAGGTTTTTGGGTTTCCTATAACAGATCTTGTGCTAAACATCAAGCCCTGTGCCAGGATTTTCCGTCGGCAGCGCGCCAAGACAACGAGGGCCTCGCCCGCTCCGTATCAAGGAGGAGCACCCCAAGATGATTACCATAATAAGGTAGTATAAAAGGGGTGCTATAATGAGGTGCTACAATAAGGTACTCTACTACGGTACTACAATAGGGGAGTTTTAATAGGGTACCATCATAATAGGCTACTATAGTAGGGTACGATAACAGGAAACTCTAACCGGTACTATGAAGCTAAGTATAGGTTATCAGCCGTAGCCTACTCGAGCCATACCCAGGTTGCTCCGTCAAATCCTGCAGGTCATACCGGAACATGAGCAACAACCCCGTACCGGTGAGCACAGGTATCTCCGATATCTCGATGCCAACTGAGGACGGAAATGATGAGGACGGTTCAGTCCCCAGACGTGAGAACGGCCAGCCGATGGCCATTGTTGATGCAAACGCCGGAGTCCCTACCCCCACCGAAGTGGCACCATATTCACCTACGGATTCGTTATTGAGGGAAAGGATAATGACTCCTACCGAACTTCCTTTGGAACTTGCATCGCCAGCATCTTTGACTCACGTCTCTCCGGTAGGAATACCTGGACCATTGGCCGAAGTTAGCGGCCTCTCCCTCGTACAATGTTCACCTTGCTCAACAACACATTGACGCCAGGCGATTGATCATTAATCAGGACACTCCAATGGTCGCTCTCGCTGCAGAGGCTCGTCATAGTGAAATCATCGGCAGTTTGAGCGCAGAGCATCAGGAGCAGCTCAAGTACATGTACAATGAGGGCCTTTCAGAAGTTTCAAGGTTGAGGGCAGAATTGAATCGTGCAAATGCCACTCTCAGCGCTCAGAGGGCTGAGATGGGTCAGGGTGAAGTGAAGTTTCATCAGACCGAGAATGTGAAGGACAATGCGTTGATTGAGGCTAGCATTCATGCTAGCCAAGCTAGGAGAGCTAATGAAGAGCTTGAGGTACAGCGCAATCACATTCGCGAAGTGGAAACTTCTGCCCTACGAGCCGAACAAGCAAGGCAAAATGAAGTATCCTCTTTGGGCTGTAGGGTCGAAGAGATGATGAAGCAACTGCAAGCCAAGAGTCAGCAGGCGCGTTCCCTTATGGAGCAGAATGACTATTTGGCTTCAAGGGTTAGAGAGTTTGAAGCAAAAGAAGCCGCAAGGCAACTTACGGAGCCTCCTCCTGGATTATCTCGACACCATAACATCGGTAGTCCCGCACCTGAAGGTCAACCTGAGTTTACTCCGACTGAACGGATGTCGAATGCAGGTACCTCCCCAAAGGGTAATGGACCTCCCGGTGATGACAACAGCCCCGATGGCGATGGTGATGATCGAAGGGGTCGTGGTCGTAAGTCTAAAAAGGACAAGAAATCCAAGAAGAAGTCCAAGAGAGGGAGAAGACGGGATCCTTCCTCTTCCCCATCTAGCTCCAGTGATTCAAGCTCATCAAGCTCATCGTCATAGCGCATTGATAAGAAGACCATGAAGAAGCTTCTTAAGCGCATGGCGGAAGCCACTGCCCACCAAGGCGACAAAGAGAAAGATGACAAGCCTAAGGTCAAAGAGTCTGACAAAGTAACCTTCCCGAAATTCCCACAGCCAGAAAGCTATAGGAACTGGAGGTCGCGGGTCCGAGAGGCCGTCGTTGCCGCCTCTGATCGTCCGGATGATGCCTTCACTTGGTTGTCAAGGGTGTGGGAAAAGGACGTCAAGGAAGAGGACTTGCGCGACCCGGAAGGGTTCGTCACGCTCGATGCCAAGGTACTTTCGGGCGTCACCAACATTTTGGAGGGTGCGTTTGCTAGGCAGATTGACACGTTCAAGGAAAGGGAAGCTAATGCCGGAAGGCTTGTGCGAGGACGTCAGGTTTTGTTCAAATTGGACAACTTCTTCTCTACGAATGCACAGCATGGTTCGGTCTATGAGTTTGAGGACCTTCTATCTGTGAAGATGGTTAATGAGAAGCTTGAGACGTTCATGCACAATTGGGAGACTGTTCTTTCGGGGATTCAGAAGACCCCTGACGAGTCATTCCTTGAACCCTATTCCACAGACAGATCAAACGTTTCAAAGATTTGTCGCACGATATCAACATCTACGAGCGTGCTACCGAAGGGCAGCCTGAGAAGACCTACAAGTCTTTGTATGATGCGGCTACGAACTACTTGAGTCGCAAGCGCCTCGAGCGCAACCGGGAACGGATTGCCAAGCAATACGGTGCAGACGGCAAACCATCTGCCCCCGCTCCCAAGAAAAAGATTGTCCCTAAGGGATTTTGTTTTGACTTCGTCAACAATGGTAAGTGTTCAAAGGGCGACAAGTGCAAGTACAAGCACGAGGTCCCTGAGAGACGTTCCCGAACACCGTCGAAAGGAGCTGGGAGAGGCCGATCCCCCTCAGCGGGGGGCAAACCTCGCGAGTGCAGGTTCTGGAAATCCGGCCGATGCAACAAGGGGGACGCTTGCCAGTTCCTCCACACCGGAAAACCCAGCGCCCCGGCTGCGTCGGGCGGCTCCCAGGGAGGCAAGCCGGGAAGTACAGGCAGTAAGGGGAAAGGGAACAAGCCCCGTCATAAATCGAGATCCAACTCGAGAGGCTCTAAAGGCTCTAAAGGCTCGAAGGGCAGCAAGGGTTCGGATAAGCGAAAGGGGCCGAAGCCTCCAGAGGTACCCGCTGCCGTGTGCCTCCTAGGGGCATTATGTCATCATGGCGTTGGTAGCTAGGCCAGTCGGCAAGAAAGAATTGTCCGAAAATCCGGAGGCGCAGAAATCCCTTGACGCCGAGTGGGACAAGCTCATGGCTAAGCGTGCGTGGGACATGGACAGCCCTAAAGAGTGGTCTGAGGTCGGAAGCCGTCAGACAGAAACGAAAAGTTCATGTCGGGCGTGTGTTCGAGATATGCGTCGAAAAGGGGAGTGAATTGCCCAAAGGAAATCCCTTGCGGAAGTTTAAGGGCCGAACCGTTTTCCAAGGGAACAATGTGCAGGACGAGAGCAGCAATGCCGCCCTATTCTCAGAACTGGGGTCGAGTGCTGCCACCGTGGAAGCTGGAAAGGTGTTAGATGCATATGGGTCGCAACCTGGCTTCGCCTGTAACAGGCTGACGGCAAGCAGGCTTACACCCAGACGACTTTGAAGGGTGCCGAAACCTGGGTTCGATTGCCTAGGGAGCGCTGGCCTAAATCTTGGGTCGGCAAGTTTAAGGATCCGGTCGTCAGATTGTATTTAGCACTATATGGCCATCCTGATTCGGGGGGTTTCTGGGAGAAACATTGTGAACAAAGATTGAAACAAGTGGGATGGGATCTGCTGTTTCCTTCGTCATGGCCTTCGGTATTCTTCCATTCCAAACTGCGGTTGCTTCTTGCGGTCTATGTCGACGACTTCAAGATGGCAGGACCTGCAAAGAACATGCAAGAAGGCTGGAGACTTATTGGGTCTAAGATTGACATGGGTAGTCCAGCTCCGTTAGGAAGATACCTTGGTTGTGAACATGTCGAGAATGAAAAAGCAAACTCGGCTGGGAACGGCAGACCACCCCTTTGCACATGTATATGACAACACGTTGCCTGACCCCGCGGCTAAGCCATCAGTGCCTGCTACGTCACAGGACTACACGGAGTATTATCCCGAAGAAGGTGTAATTGTACGACATCATCTTCAACCACGAAAGGCCAAGTACTCCGTGAGCCCTGCGGAAGCAGAAGCCCTCAATATTGGCGACCTCAGGTTTACTGATCGTCATTCCCTCGATAAGTCGTTTGAGGATGAAGTCTGGGATGATGGTAGCCGGGGGGACAGAGTGCCGGGCTTTTGGACGGGAAGCACCTTCCTTTTTGATCGTAGCGTTGACCGGCATCGAGCTGCAGCCGCGGTCAAACGCATCAGGGATAAGAACGTTGCAAAGAAAGAAGCCAGGAAACAGGCCTTCTATGATATAAGTCAACTGTCTGATGGAAAAGGGTGCATGACCAAACCCGTCAACGTCATCGAGTATGACATGAAATCCTTTCTTGAACAAGCCGTTCAAAAATACCGGGACCTTGCGGGACCTAAGTATCACACCCTTAAAGCAGCCTCTACTCCTTTCGTCGACGACAAGATCGCTCGGCCGGTGGATGATGAAGCCGAGGCCAAGGGTGAACTGGCACCAATCGCCAGCAGAGTGCTAATGAAGCTTTTGTTTGCGGCTCGCATGGCCAGATACGATCTTCTGCGTGCAGTGCAGGGTCTAGCTAGTCGGGTTACCAAATGGTCTGCTGATTGTGATCGGGCATTACACCGACTCATGTGTTACGTGAATGCCACTTTGGACCTCGAATTGAGAGGTTTCATCGGTGACCCGATCGACCAATGCAAGCTGTGGTTGTTTGCAGATGCCGATCATGCAGGCGAACATGATAGCAAAAGCACTTCTGGATGTTTTGAAGCTATCGTAGGACCCAATACTTATTTTCCTTTGGCAGCCTACAGCAAAAAGCAAACCTCTATCTCCATCAGTTCTACTGAGTCCGAGGTCGTTTGCGCGAACATAGCTCTGAGGACTGTCGGTTTACCTTCATCCGCACTATGGAGTGTGCTCCTTAAGGCGGGGGGAGATACAGTCGAATCTCAGACCAAGGATTGCGCACCCCGGAAGGGAGATGCCTGCCTAAGCAAGTTTGATGATCAGGATACTGCTAAGCAGATTCCCAAGGCAGGTCGCCACGAGCTTATCGATGGTAGGATTGCAGTATTGTCTGTCAACAACAAAAGCATCCCTGAACCCGTTGAGTTAATGTCACACCCTTTGAGGGATATTTGGCTGCTCCGGGGGGATAAGTGGTCCAGAACCGAAGAGGCCGTAGCATGGGAAGAGCTCGAAGAACCCTCCTACATGCTGCCCAAAGACGTTAAAGCCACTCTTTGTCTATATAGACGATCAAGTTTGGAGTATCGTCGCTCTGCGGAAGCAGAAGCCGAGTTACAGTATGAGGCTTTCAAGCTCCGTAATGGGCTGGGTGACTTTGACTACAATGACGACTCACAGTTCAAGCCTGACAATTCCTTGATTGTAGCTGCACCGCGTTGCGTGCAACCCGTTGTCCTCGAAGATAACCAGGCTACTATGCGCATCATGGAATCCGGCAAATCACCTGCCTTCAGGCATATTGATAAGACCCAGAGAATCAATCTGGGGTGGGTTTCCGAGCAGTTCAGGAGGAAATTGTATGGGCTCGCGTATATCAGTACTTTGCTACAAGCCGCGGACATCCTCGCAAAACCGTTCACTAGTGTGGACAAGTGGAAGAAAGCAGTTTACCTGATCGGCCATTCTTTCATCAAGACTACGAGGCCTGCTTCGCCCGTTATCGAGCTTGAGAACGCTGGCGCTGCCTATGACTCTAGGATCGAGCCCGAGTATGACGGGGTATTGATTGAATGGGGTTTTGACCCCGCCTCGTCTCTGCTCGAAAGGGCAGACTTTGCCAGAGATAAAAACAAGGTACTCATTAGGGTGACGCATGGTATGGACCTCAACAAAGTCGAAACTTGTCGTGATACCCTCAAGGTTGCTAAGAGTCACTACAAGGCTGGTCTTAACCTGATCCTTTGGCTTGACCTTCGTTTTGCGGGGGGTCCCGACAATGCTTGTGAGAACAAGAAGGACTTCTGCAGGCTGTGGGCCACGTTCGTGAATCTCAGTACCGGACTAGATGCCCTAGGATGCCGTTACGTGATTGTCGGTCCTTGGAACCATTCTGCATGGAAGATGGATCGTGTTGAAAGATGGTGTTCTAACCACAGGTGTATCAGCTATGAAGTTCCTGACGAGCCTGACGGTCGCTGGAAGCTGCGAACTATGCTTCCTAAATTATCGGCTAGTTGGTCGAAAGTTTTCCCTGATTTTGTTATAGAAAGCATGAGCACATTGAAGCCTGCTGCGCTACCAGCTGCTGTCGCGGTACAAACTGTTGCGAGTGAGCATTTCCCAGATCTCGACAAAGCCATGTCGTCATCGTCCAAGCCCGTTGTGTCGACGGAGGAGCGTCGCCGCCGATTGGAGGCATTCCGCAAGGCATTGAAGAATCCTGATTGCCTCGCGGAAGCGATGGTCCTTGAGGCACCAGCATACTTTTACGATGCGTATGGATCGATCCGGGAAGCTTACCAGTACTGCGTAATTGAGCCCACTAAGGAGAATGACCCGGAGGGCGACGACGATGTGGAGGTGATTCCCCGCGGAAGTGGGCGACCCGAGGCATTATGGCTTATACTGTGGACCAGCTCCGGGACGTGTCAAAGGAGATGAACTATCTCCGCCTGACCGAGTATGAAGCGGTCTCGCTGGGCAAGAAACTCTCGTTCCACCTGCGAGGTTTTGCAAAATTGCGCAATGTGAAAACGGTGGATTTGGACGAGGAGCTGTCGGCGGATAATGAGGAGCTCATCAAAGTCATTGGCCGCCAATGGTCTGGGGTGTCAGTCAAGACCATATTGGACCTCATGACATCACGTCATGTGGACAAAGGCCGATTCGAGCTCCTGGCGGAAGCCTTGGACCAAGAGACAGCAATGGGCACGGGATCCAACTGGAAGTTCACCAGGATCCGGGCTTTCCAAGGCCATGCCACCTCTCTTCGTGTCCTCGACAAGGACCCCAAGGCAACAACCGTCCAACAGTGGGCACTGGATGACCACTGGGAATCTCCCCCGACTGCGGGTTTGCGCCCTACCGAGCACAGGCATTCGATCTTATGCCGAAGATGACTTACCATGCCACCTACTACAGTGTTTTCAAGAAGATTGCTTCGGTTGGGCTCCTCCCGGGAGGGAGTATGACTAAGAAGTGCAACTCAGGGAGACCCTTCGTCATGATGGCCCCAGAGGCCCAGTGGAACCGCTCGAATCAAGGGGTACGCCCTGGCGCACAGCTTGAGTTTGTCATTGACCTTCAGGTCGCAGCGTGTGACGGTTGTCGATTTTTCGTCACAAAGGCCGGTGCAATCCAGACACCTGACTGGGTGTCCAACCGCGCCCTCATCTATGCTTACGATCGGCAGACGATGGAGCCCATCTGGTCCAATCGTGCGTACGAACCCTTAAGCGCCTGGCCAATGCTTGCAAGGACAAGTCGATGGGATTGCCGATCTTCGGTCCCGAAGGGCATCGCATTCTCAAGAAGGAGTGTGGGGACACCTCCTGCTATATGGATGTTCTCCAGACCTTGGGCTCTGCCACGTTTGCCAACTGGAAGGTTGCTGCCCAGAATTCTCAGGATGTCTTCGCTCTTGACCGCTACTCCCTCGAGTCTGGTGGCCTGAAGCTGAACATCCCGAAAGGGCATGCCTTGCACGGCACGATGCACCATCATGTGGTCATTCACTTGGCACCAAAGAAGCCCTTCAACCAGTGCAACTCGGAAATGGACTGGAAGAGGCAGGAGAATATCCTTCGCGTGCCCGAAATGCTTAACATCCAATCTGGATGGGACCCTCCACTGTTTCCGGTGCGACGCGCGGCTCGAACCTCACTCCGACATAAGCATTGCGTTGGATGCTGAGAAGGCCAAGAGAGTCGCCGCCCGGAAGGGTGAGCCTATGAACTTTATGGCGCTCCAACCGAGGTCCGATATCAACGCGAATCGGGCCACGGGGCAGAAGAAGGAGAGGTCCATGGGCTCGGGGCCGGCATTGATTCGCCAACAAGCTCTGAAACACATGGGCAGAGCGGCCAAGGTTGGCGTGCAGGACACCATCGAGCGTCACAACAAAGACCCCTTTGCGGCCTACAACAATGCAAGATTTGGCGTGACGATCAAGGGGCTCGAACAGCTCATGGTGTGTGCCCAGATGAGGATTGCCAACCCGCCCCGGCCCGGAGAGCAGGTCCAAGGTGGCTCCGGTTTCGAGGGGATCGCCAAGGTATGCTTCTCATTCCCGGCGGAAGCTGTGGACGTGTCTCTCACGACACAATGCTATATTGCCTTTCAAGACCGCTTCTACAAGCTGGATGAAGCGGCTCTGCTGGCGGTTGCTGTCCACCGCAATGGCAAATCCTTTGATATTCTGGGCTTCAGCGGTCGCCAGATCCATCCCAACGGGCCGGCATCCCAGATTCTCGCGGCCATCGTTGGCTTTTTCCAGTACGAGGTCAACTATGCTCTTGAGCGTGGTGAGTCTCGAAAGGAGCTGGTATTGCCACCAGGCGAGACATTGAACATCCCGGAAGGGTTTGCCAGCTTGGGGGATAGGCAGTTGAACGACCTCATCGCCAACACCCGCTACGCCCGTCGCATGCCCCAACGCTATCAAGTTCAGGAAAGCACGGGATACTATTTCCGGGGATCACAGGAGCGAGGACGATCTGCGCAACCACCGCTTCCCAGAACTCCTCCTTCGGTTCCAGTGGCGGGATCATCCACATACCGCCCGGCATCCATGCCCCCGAAGCCTAAGGCTCGACCACGCGACCCCTCTCCGATGGTTTCGGCAACACGGATGCGGCCTACCGAGCCGTCTACTCCGCCGCCCGGAAGGGACGTGCCAGCGACTGGACGCGATCAGCCTCGCGAGCCTGAGGGTCCACCTTCTCATGTCCCCCGAGCACGTGCAATATTTCCTCTCGGGATGGAAGGAAACGCAAGATGGCATCCGCAAGTACTGAGGGCCGCGTCTTGTGCCGATCAGTAGCTTGCACAGCAGCATCTTTTTCTTTTGAATTCCACCCTGGCGGGTAGGACAGGTCGAGCTAGTAAGTAAGAGCTCCCAGTCCATGTATGCCTCCCGGGAGGGACGGCCCGCGTATGGGGCTGACCGATCGGGCGCACCGCCATTGTGTGTTTGCTTTCATGACCAAGTGTTCTGCTATGCCTGAGGCATAAATGACCGGTCTATCATTTCTCTCATTTCGCAACTTTGTGTGTAGTCGCTAGTACTTCTACTTCCGCCTCTCTTCGCTGCCCTAAGAGGCGCGGGGGGTGTTTTGATGGTAACTGTATTGTCGACTAGCCGACTATCACCGTTGCATGGCTCAAGAAAAATTGGTGCGTTCCTGCACTAAGTATACGGGGTATGGGGTGCACGGTTTAGGGTTGTTTCGGCTTTCGGTCTTACGGCTGCTTTGCGTATGTGCTTGGTTTCGATGGGAGGATGCAGCGCGGGGGGCCGGGAACCCGAAAGCCGGGACCCTTATAATATTGTACGTATACGTACGTACGTACGTACGTACGTACGCACGTACTTACGTACGTACGTGTGTGTACGTACGTATGTAGGCATTTATGTAAGTATGTAAGTACGTGTAAGTAAGCAAGTAGGTACGTAAGTCAGTAAGTAAGTCGGTAAATAAGTAAGTAATTAAGTAATTAAGTAAGTAAGTGTATGTCATATGTTTGGCTGGATACAGTGTATGTAGGTACACTCAAACCGACGGATGTACATCACACAAGCGAGTAATCCGGGTGGGCATCATTACATGAAATCTCAGAGTCCTGCAATGTTGCTGACATCTGCTCCCAATGAATTGACAAGCGTCAACCCATCATGTAATTATCAAGGTCTGTGTGAAGAACTCCCCTACTTCCCTTACCTTCATCATCCTGAGTATCCGGCGCACTCTCCTCCTCCTCGTCCTCCTCCTCCTGCTCCTCCTTATCACAAGCACCAGCACCAACAGCAGCTGCAACCATAGGACCCGCACCAACACCAGCCAGCTCCAATGCCAGCGCCACCAGGCCAGCGTCAGCACCAGCACCATCATATGATCGCCGTCGCCATAACCATTTCCACGATCTCGATCAGCATCATCGTCATGATCGCATCATCATCATCATCATCATCACCAACACCACCGCTACCACCACCGCCGCCGCCGCCGTCATCATTAGCACCATAATCAGCATCACAACCACCATCCTTCGGCATCATCACCGTGTGCATGTCGCTTATCATCGTCATATTTTAGTCATAATGTTACAATCTACCTCCTGTCCCTGTCCTCCTCCTTTTCCTCGGCCTACTCCTCTTGACCATCGCTGCATGAGTAAGTCTTGCCGTTGTCGCCTTCGTCATCATCGTCATCACCATCACCACCGTGACCATCAGCACCATCACCATCAGCAACACCATCACCATCAGCAACACCACCACCAACATCATCATTACCATCAAGACCAAGGACATCAACATCAAACACCAACAGTGTCATCGTCTCCTGCTGGGCATAAGCATAAGGCATGCGAGGGTGTTTGCAAGAAGCGGACCGTTGACGCGACCTGAAGTCGCGCAGGATCAAGAAGGTGAGCTCCGGGATGAGACGCCTGAGGAGTGTTACAGAGAAGTTGGAGGCTGGTCGACCTGTGAAGTGCGCCACCGCAAGGTTCTGTTTTTGGGATTCGTGGTTCAACTCCTAAACCCATGTGGTTCATCATGTCTAGTTTGGCAGGATGACAGAGTGGTTTGATGATGTGGAGTGACTAAGACTAAGACGCTGCAGGCTGCACCGTTCCATGCCTCAGGAATATCTGGTTCAGTGGCTGCTACCATGGTAAGAATGTTTCTGGTGCTGGCGAACGATGAGGCCGATCACGATGCTGATGACGACAGAGACTCACACATGTGATGACTGAAGGTTTTTGATGTCTTCCAGGACTCGGTGATTTTTCCTTCCAGCTTGAGTGCAGACTGCTCGCCAGGCAAAACTGGCAAGATACCAGGAGGCACGAAGCGGAAGTTCCCTTTGAAGCGCGCTCTTTGTGGGGTAGGCCACATATGGGTTGAGCCACGCAGCTCCGATGTTGTGATTGTGTGTCAAGTTTTTCTCCAAAGCTACTATGTGCTTGCCAAGCCATCTTGTCGTGGGGCGGCATCACTACATTCGTGCAAATCGACAGGCGTGCCTTCCAATCCCATTCTGAGTAGCCGCACTACGTTGCGTGCTGATGAAGACGCAACATGCACGGGTCGTTACCTTGTTCCGTGACAGACCCGAAACCCTCAGCCTTGAGCCCGTCATGGCATGGAGGATCAGGTGCAACTCGAGAAGCAGCGGCGGCGCCTTCAGCGAGGAGCAGCTTGGGATGGGGGTTGTAGCATTCGGAGATGCCCAAACCTAGACCCTGTGAGCCCTAAGCGCGAAACCTTCAGTTGCGCCACCCTGCATACGAAGTATGGTACGGATCGGGCGCATGAGCACAAACCCTGCATCCCAGAGCTTCAGGACGAGAGGACCTCAGCAAGGAGCAGGGAGACCTCGCAAAGCTTCGGAGTCAGCTGGAGGACCTCATCGCAAGAGTAGGAGTAGCACAGGTAGCAGCAAGAGCTTCAAAACATGGCAATACGGGACATGTGGGGGCTTGGAGGGCTTGCTAGCTTTCATATGCCTCTTGCCACAGCTTGCTGAGCACGGTTCATGGGCTGTTGCTTGAACACAATGTAGAATAGTTTTTAGTAGTTAACAAACCAGTAGGTTTTGTAGTCCCTAGAGCCTAAAACAAAATCCCAAACACTAAGTGCTTTTTTGGGACCTGAGAGGAAGAGCGGGCCAAGCTGGCGCTCCAGCGCTCTGAGTTCAACGATGAGGCCAAGAGGGGCCTTGGAAGGACGGGGTTGCTTTGGCCGCTCCTTTTGAGGGGTAGGCTTGGGGTTAGGGTTTATTGGGGTTTAGGGTTTAGGGTAGGGGTTAGGGCCGGTTAGGGTTTATGGGTTCATTGGGCAAAAGGGTTTGGAGTGTTGTTTGAGTCACTCGTACAAAGTCGGAGAAGGTGCGCAAAGTGACGGAGAACCTGGTGCACAGCAAGAGGTCATGATCTCAGCCACACAGTTCTTTTCGATGCCAGCTCTTCTTGAAGACCTTGAACACCGCCCTTAAACCCTAAACCCTAAACCCTAAACCCTAAACCCTAAACCCTAAACCCTAAACCTTAAACCCTAAACCCTAAACCCTAAACCCTAAACCCACTGAAAGACTCTAAGGCTTGCCGTGGGTGACTCAATGCTTCCTCCGTCTGTCTTCTTTGCAGCTGCGCAGGACAGGGATGGAATCTGCACTTGCAGGTCGGCATACGACAAGACGTCTGCTCAAGACATCCCAAGACGTTTAGGTGATGCCAGAGGCCACTAAGGATCTGTTCTAATTCTATTCTATTTTGTCCTATTTTATTCCATTCCAGTTCTTGTTCTAATTGTATTATCATTCTATTCTATTCTATTCATTTCCTTTATATTCTGTTCTCATCTAATTCTGATTCTGTTCTATTCTATTATCATTCTCATTCTCATTCCATTCTTATTCTATTCTTATTCTGTTTTCATTCTATTCTTATTCTGTTCAATTATATTCGAATCTTGTCTATTTAAATATATTAAGTGATCATCTATATATATATATATATATTCTTTTCTGTTTTCTTTTATATTATGTTATGTTATATTATATGGTATTATACCATATGATAGTATATGACATCATGTTATATGATGTTTTACTATATGATACTATATTGTACTATTTTATGTTATATGATATTATATTACATGATATCGTTTTATATGATATTATATTGTAAGAAATTATACTATATGATATCATATTATATTATTTTCTGTTATGTTGTACTATATTCTAGCATGCTATTCTATATTCGATTAATTTCTGCGATCCCTTGCGAACCCTAAACCCTAAACCCCTAAACCCTAAACCCTAAACCCTAAAGGAGGTATTTGTGCGTGGAGCTCCTGAGCTCCTTCCCGAAGATGAGGCCTGGCGGCCTGGCTTCCGAGCTGGGCTCGGGTTTGCAGCGTTCTCTGCTTGTTCAACGGCGGGTTTAGGGTTTAGGGTTTAAGGTTTAGGGTTTAGGGTTTAAGGTTTAGGGTTTTTAGGGTTTAGGGCTTAGGGTTTCGGGTTTAGGGTTTAGCATCGGAACCAGGCCGGCGATGCTCTGAAAGTCAATTTAGGAGAAGCGCAACAACCCATTCAGAGGCGGCTCTGGCTCGCATGCGGCCGCGGCCGGAGGCGCCGCCATGGAGGAAGTTGTTGGGTTTCGTGGGTTCTTGCACGAATTTGGTTTCAAATTTCAAGGGGAGGAGTCTCGCAATGTGCGAGCATGTTTGGTTGTATCTAGAACGGACTATGCAATGCTGAACGTTCTGATTCGTCGAAACACAAGTAACATTTTACACTGAAGTTCGAGCTCCGCAAGCATCCCGAGGCGGCCTTTGGAACTGCCTGCAACGACTTCCTCGCAAGCGGAGCTTGCCTCGGCGCAGGTGCAATGCCCACATCTCTTGCAGACTCCCGTCTATGACGTTAGTTGTCGAAAGGGTAGAATCAACGTGGTGATCTGCAGCATGAGTTTGGCAAGCTGAGACCCACATGAGTGTTAGATGCGCACCCTCCAGCTTTGACTGCATGGTTCGCGAGCGACGATGGAATTGGCCTCCCTCTTCATCTCCTCATCCGCGCGTCGCGAAGTTGTCGTCCTCATCGTGATACTGGTCAGCCTCGTCCTGTGCATCGGCATTTTCACCCTCACCGTCCTGGTCATTGTGGCCGTCACTGGTCATGATCATCGCCATGATTGATGGGACTGAGAGCTTGTGCCCGTTGCACACGCACAGGTGCAGACGCATTGGTGAATGCAGAGGGCTCAGCTCATAACAGCCGACTGATGCAGGCAGCAAGGACCACCTGATCAACGGCTCGTGAAGCTAGACCGGGAAAAATTATAGCTTCTATCGTAATGTTCTGGCCTTTTGAGGCCCTGCTGGCGTTTCAGTGCCTTCTCGATGCCAAGGAGCGCGCCTCCTTTTGGAGTTGGCCTCGTCTGTGCATCTGTGAAGCCTGTTGCAGGCTCCTGTGCGCGTGGCGCAATCCTTGGAGCAGCTCGCGGGCGTGTCAAGGGTCCCTGCACCATCCTGCACCATGCATCTTTTCTGCGTTTCCTGGGTTTTTTTGCTCGTGGCGCCTGCAGGGAGTGGCCAAAGTTGCCAACGTTGGCGGTGGGCGCCTGAGCTCCTCTGCCACGGAAGCCGGCACCGTTGCCAGTCAGAGGTCGAATGCGACTGTCTTTTGCGGCCTCCTCCTGTACACTTTGGCGGCTTACTCAGGGCCAGCAGAGGCGTCACATTCGAAGTTCACCATCACGCTGCAAGCCGTTGCCATGATGTTTAGTGAGTTTAGTGACTAGCGAAGATCGCCATGGTGTGGGTTGGCATACACCATCACACCATCACCGCCAGGAGGATTCAGGACAATATTTTCTTACATAACCTTACATTACATTATAGTATATCATAGCATATTTTCTTTTAGTATAGTATACTATACTATGATCGACTATAGTACACGAGATTAGACCATCTACCATGGACGCTGGTGTCCAAACTCGGCCTTGGAGCTTTGAGGTGTGGCTTGCAGCTGGCAGACTACCTTGCCCAGCGCTGGGACGAGGTTTGGGCTGGGGATATCAGCGGTTTAGGGTTTAGGGTTGAGGGTTCAACGAGGGTTTAGGGTTGTTGGTAGCCAGATCCCTATGCTCGCCTGAGCATTTCTCCACCTCTAGGCCGTAAAAAGTGCCTGCGTACACAGCAGCTCCGCTGATGACTGATGCAGATTCACATCAACACTCCTATAAAATCCTTTATAAAGAAAACTGGCCGAACCGGTCGTGTGACGTTCCAGTCACATGACACATATCATACACATACACAGGTTTGGATTTACAGGAGGCATCAGTAGATCTGGTAGCGGAGCTCGGGGAAGATGAAGTCTTCTCCGGATGGTCTTCACGACGAGGAAGCCCGGCTGACGTAGCTGCGCACAGGCTCAGTGCCGGGGATGAGATCCGGAGTTGTCGGGATCTTCCCGTCCGCTTGCATCCTCAGCAAGTAGTTGCCAAGATCGCGGCAAGGACCGTTCATCTGATTGACGTGGTTGAGGATCCACTTGCGATAGCCGCGGATCTCCTTGGAATTGTTCGTGGCAACTCCCTCGTAGCT
>CAJNDV010002336.1:67278-79672 GCA_905221635.1 Symbiodinium sp. CCMP2456
AACAAACACAAACAAAAACAAACAAACACAAACAAAAACAAACAAACACAAACAAACACAAACAAACACAAACAAACACAGACAAACACAAACAAACACAAACAAACACACGCAAACACAAACAAACAAAAACAAATAAAAACAAGCAAAAACAAACAACAACAAACAACAACAACAACGACAACAACAACAACAAAAACACACAAAAACAAGCAACAACAAGCAGAAACAAGCTAAAACAAACAAAAGCAACCACAAATAAACAACAACAAACAAAAACAAACAAACAACCAATCAAACGACAATAGCACAGACACACACACACACACACATGTAGCACAATTAGAACACGTGTACACAGGCTCGTATAGTTAATCAGTTTGAGAAGTGATGATGGTGACTTCGTAGAGACGGCCCGTGTGGTTGTAGACTGAAGTACCCTACAGGATATGACCCTGCTAAAATGAGGAAATATGGACTACCACGGAAAGTCCAGCTCCCGAGGTGGCGCTTAGCTGTGAAGCTTGGCACTCGCGCTGAGGTCGGACTGATGTCTGATTTCATTGGGGCTGGCAATTGGCTAGGTGGGCTCGATTCCGCTTTGGGTTTGGGGTTTGTTACCAGAGAAGAAACTTCTACAAGAGCGGCTTGACCAAGAGCTTCATGGCTGTTAGACAGAACTAAGGATGCTCTGAAATCCTCACCTACGTGACACTTTGGGAAGATTTGGAATTTCCCTTATGGTTTTTTTTATAGAGGTACCTCGTCATAAATACCTGTGAGGGCCCCAAAACTACAACCCAGTCACAGTACGAGAGTACAATCCTGGAAGTAAAGTTTTGGAACAGCGAGCATTATGATTGCTATTTCGGGAGCGCGGATTTAAAGCAGCAAGCGACGCTGATTCATTTCACTCTGAGCCGTACAAATGGTGTACAAAGCATGGGGCTGGTGATGGCCGCGCCAGATGCAATACGTGGTATATGATGTAGCATAAGATTACGTATACATATGTATATATATATATACATATATATATATATATATATATGGTCTATAGTATAATATAAGTCATGACGCCGTTTGGTCAGGTCAGAGACGACACCGGCTCCGAAGAGAAGCCTGTCAAGGAGGAGCACTAGTCCAGGGCGTCGGTAAGTGGTTAGTGGCATGAGATGGGTTTAGGGTTTAGGGTTTTGAGTTTGATGAAGAAAGCATCAGTAGACTGGTGCTCATGATAATCGCGAGAAGCAGCTTCCCTCAACACCGTTCCTGATTGGATGAGCTGCCTCGATGCTGTGTCTTGTTCCGAGCTCCACCGCGAGGAAGGAACCAAAAAGCCAAAATGTTGCTGTACAGTGATGTGATCCGGCGCGTGTTGTCATGAACAGTTGCAAAGTCTAATTGCCACATTGTGGAGTGTGTTGTGGGTTCGCAAGGGTCCCTTGCGAACCCAAGACACCTCCACGTTACGGCAGCTGCGTAGCATAATCGTTGGTTCGATCGAGCTATCCGTAGCAGGCTAACACAGCTGATGGGCTCGATTTGGTGCCTGCCAAATGGCAGGTGCCGTCCCTCACAGTCTGCCCGAAGTGGAGACAAGAAAAGCTCTGGGAATCGTTACGGTGAACTCATTGAGCCCGTGGAGACAGTTTGGTGCAAGTCCGCACGGCACGGTCGTCAAGTTGCAAAGTGCTGCAGCTAGAGTCCACTGCCCCGACAGGCGGCAAGCTACATTCGTGGACTTGCAGATCTGCTTTGTGCAGATGGCATGTGCATGGTGGCCAGATGCTGAGAGTAAGGGCACCAACAGGAGCTGTTGCATTTCACACTTGTCAACCAGGCTTGGCCAATCTGATGCGCCGGCAACTCCAAGTCATGCATTCGTGAGGTTTCGAACACTCCCGCACGGCACCGGCACCTGGCAGATCTCTTCCAGATTGCCGAGGTTGTAAAGCTTCATCCCGAGGATCCGTCGATGTTTGCTTTTTGCATCAGCAAATCTCTGCAGCATGTGTTGGCAAGGAGGAGCCTTTTGGACCCTGCCTTTACATCTGCCGGCGGAGGAATTCTGATGCGGAGATAGAAGTTAGCAAGGAGGAGATTCACCCCGAAGTGCACTGCAAAAGAATTGCACTGCTTTTCCTCAGCACAATGCAGCGATAAGGCTCCTCTCATTGGTGTGAGTAGCTGGGTGGGCTGTTTGGCAGCGATGTGTGTCAACTTACCAGGGATGTGTCGAGATGCCAGTACCCCACCGCCTCCTTGGTTCGTCCTGTCAGGCAGAAGCATCCAAGCGGCAAGCTACTGATTCGCGGGTACTCGAAGTGTAGCATCCTCTTGCACCTGTCGCCAGCGACATCCAGACGAAACTTCAACCAAACACCAAACATGTAAGCACCTGGCATGATTGGGCCAAAGATGCCCTGGCCAATCACCCGTGACAAAGATCGGTGGAGTGCCCTGCACTAGCATGCTCACTTCGTGCAGCTCACAGTTTACAAGACGCCAAGCACACAAGCCTCCCGCTTTCGGGTATGTGAATTGCCGGATTGTAATTGCGACAGTGTTTCCTTCCAGCCAGAGATTGCGGTTACCGTACACTAAAGCAATTTATCGTGATGTGAGTGTTTGATGGTGCTTGCCAGCAACATTGAAGTGACGAGTCACGGCATTGACGGTAGATTCCGGCCGAGCAGCTTTCTGCTTGCCGCAGCTGTTCACCAGGGAATGATCTTAGCTGTCTAAGATTTGCTGTATGCCTGGTACTTGAGACTGGTCCGCGCCTCAGCATCTCTCGAAGCTGGGTTCTTGTACAAAGCAGGATCTCTGGGGCATCCTTGCTTCAAGAAGCTCGAGTTGTCATGAGAACTGGAAGGGGAGCCAGAGCGGGGACTGGACTGCTGAAAAGCTACCGCAATCTTGAGGCCCGTCTATACCTGAAAACTAGGGTGTGCTTACGGATTACAGCACCTCGCGAAAACGTGCCTTTTGCATGCAAGGAAGGCTTGTCGAGAGATGTTGAATCTCTTGGGCGCTTTGAAGAACTTCGAATTTCCCTTTATCATTCCTATAAGGGCCCAAAACTAGAACCCAGTTCCCGTCAGGAGGAATGGGCGGCTGCGGCTCAAAAAGCCGAGTGGAGGCGACGCAGCCTAAGGCTTCGAAGGCGGGCTTCGGGCTGCGGCTCTGGGCTGTCGGGCATCGTGTTTAGGGGTTTAGGGCTTTAGGGATTTAGGGTTTAGGGTTTTGAGTCGTCTGCAGAATTCTGCAGATACGCCGTGAGGGATCTTGGGCTTCTTGCATCTGCGGAGCATGCACTGCGCTTTGTGCATTGCTGGCAGCTGGCGCAGGCTCCAGAACCTCTTATCTCCAACCTGCATTCAGATCCAAGTGGCCAGCCCATTGACGCTGGCAGCTGGCCTGCACCGTGAGAAGCACGTGCTTAGTACACGCATTACAGTACATCGTTTCGTTGTGACAGCTTCAAGTTATTTTACATTGCAGAACTATAGCATACTGTCTTCCGGTATATGCTTCTGCAGCATGTTGTATGATGAAACGGTCACAGAGACGACAGAACAGCATAGGATGCACCATGCCCCCGCCTAGTTGCAATCTGGATAAAGCCCGAAACCTCAAGAAAAGCCATTGCAGCCTGTCCATACCTGTAGTGGAGGCCAGATGCGGATCCAGCAGGAACTGCTTCGTCTAGGGCGTCAGTGTATTGTAGTTCTTGAAGTTGCATTTGGCACTTTGGGTTGCGGTCGTAGGCATCTTTCATATAGCACAACGGCCATTTAGACTGCGGACCGCATCAGTGCCCTAGCGTATGCTTGATATCTCATCGCATACAACATGTCTGTAGTAGAACTGCAAGGGAGGCAGGGAGCTTTTTAGCCCAGTTAGATCACATAACTAACCGAACAAAGTCCAAGCCAAGCGTGCTAACTCACAGTGCAACCTGAGACAAAACGGCACGGTAGACACTCTGCTGCAGTTTCACACGCTGCACTATAGGACCGGACACGAGAGGAGACACGAGATGACATGACACGAGAATACAGCCGTTTCAGTGGAATATTACTGTGGACAAGGATCAGAACAGGACAGCGCAGACGGAGTAAAGCAGAATAGAACAGACCATGCATGCGAACGTTCCGGGAGCAGTCTTCCTGGGCCGGGCTGCATCTACTCCACACTTCTTTCAATCAGCCATCACTGCATCATTCCTAAAGTCTCGTTGCTCAGACAAGCAGAGCTCATAGACAGGATTGAAGGTTGGGATCCTCCCCGGACACATGATGTTAGCCTGTACTGTAGCATCTGCAACTGAGGCGCTGGCCACAATGCAGGCGTGTGTTGGGGCTGTTCTTTGCCTCAGGGCTAGGCCTTGCTTACGCTTTGCCCCCAGCCCCTCTGCGAGGTAGCGCAAAGGCCGCCAAGCAGCCTTTGCCAGCTAAGGGGGACCTTTCCAAACTCCAAGCGCCTTCGTCTCAGCTTCTCGCTACATCTCTGCCGAATGGCGTTGTATACGGCCTTCCACGAAAATGCCTGCGTACAAGTGGCGGCGCATGCTTCGCATAAGGCCCGCGGATGATGTGCAGCTCGTGCTCAGCGCCGGTGACATCCGCCCGGCACTTAGTCACAGCGTCTTTGCACTATGCTGCTGTTCTTCAGCCTGTCGTTCATGACATTATGTCATCGCTAGATGATGCCAGGAGGCAGACTACCCAGCGGTACTGTAATTTCAAGTACTTGCGGGCCATCTTCAGCGGCGCCGCCTCTATCCCTGCCAGCCCACCCTACATTGCTGTAGTGTACCAGCAGGGCAAGATTTAACGTTCCTGTTGGTAGATAGATAGCTTAAAGCAGCAGCATGTTCGTAACTGTCGTAGCATCATATCACCAGAATAACACACCATCTTAAAAGATCTCATATCACCGCCTTATCCCAAAGCGCTGTCGAAACGAAACCATATTGCGTGTTGCAATATTCTCGCAGATGATGTGTTGGTTTGCTTTACCAGGATTTCGGGCTTGTAGAGTCATGATTCTGTGACAAGTGCAAAATTAGTTTTAGTACATGTTGCAGTCTGGTGGTATTCGGGCAGTCCTGCATTCTCGTAGTGGGTTTCGAAGGGCATAATTCTGACAAAAATCTACAACCGTAAACCCTAAACCGTAAACTGCACTCTTGCCATCCAGGTGACAAGTATGAGATCCTGGCCGTCTTGGGCAGCGGCTCCTTCGGAGAGGCGCCTCTTCGTACTGACCGGGTAGACCTTTTAATACAAATGGGAGTTTCCGAAAATTAGGGGTACCTTATTTTGGGGTCCTTCTAATACGGATCCTATTATTTGGGGTACTATATTAGGGTCCCCTATTTTCGGAAACCCCCAAATGCTACTGCTAGTCAGGCATAGTAGTGACAATAGGAATAGAAGGCATAATGTTCAGGACAAGAAGAAGGAATAGTAAGACTGATAGCAACAACAATAACACTAACACTAGCACTAGCTATAAGAACGACGATGACTGTGACAACAACAATAGCAATAGCTGTAGTAATGGTAGTAACAGTATTGAAAGCGTTAGTAATAGTAATCACCAGGATAAATGTAATATTAACACAAACAAGAAGAATAGTAACAACACTTGTAATCGGAATGACAATAGTAGTAATAGCCAGAAAACAAATAACGATAGGAACATCCTTAATGCTGATACTAACGCTTGTACGACTAATGCTACTAATCGTAATGCTCGTGCTAACATTTATCCCAATGCTAGTACTGATACGCGTACAAATACAGTCCTAATCCTAATGCCACCACCAACCGCCACCCACCACCACCCACCACCACCCACCACCACCCACCACCACCCACCACTACCCACCACTACCCACCACAGCCCACCACCACCCACCACTACCCACCACCACCGACTACCGCCCACCACCATCCACCGCCAACCCCACCGCCACCACCACCACCACCACCACCACCACCGCCACTACTGCTACTACTAATACTAATACTGATATTGACATACACTAACAAAAATTCTAACACTAGCACTCACTCTAACACAAATACTAGTGAACTAGTGCTACTATTAATGTTACTTTGAATGCTAATACAAATGAAGGTGCTGCGACTGACAACAACCATGATAGCAACAGCTACAACACCAATAGATATAGTAACAGCAATAACGACCGTAATGATCGTGATACTGACTATTCGAATCACAATGCTCCCACACTGCAAGTCAGCAACCTCGCATCTCTTCAAGCTCTGCTCTCTGAAGGTGAAGGAGATCAGGGTCAAGGCCTTTCCCGATAAGCTACGCGCCGTGAAGATCACTGAGCGCCAGGCCAGGGAAGTTAGCGTAGTTTCCAGGTTTCGAGACATAAGGCTGAAGACTTAGCAGATGGCCTTGCAGCAGATTCTGAAGCATAAACATGGTCTGCTTTGAGACTGCGCCGCCTTGGCGTCTCAGAGCAGCAGTTGAGCTCAGCTACGCAGTGTTTGTAGAAGCTGCTGGATGCCAGCGCCAGGTTGATGACAAGGGAGAGAAGGGGCAGAAGAAACTTGATTCCTTGGCGATGTTCCGGAAAGAGGTCGAACTTCTAAGATCTTTGAAGCACCCGTGACTCAGCTTCACATGCATGAGTCAATGCTTCGATACAAGTTTGGACAACATGCATGCGTGCCAACTGCATGTTACACATACCAAGCTGAGGAACATCGTTCGGGTTTGGGATGTCTACGACGCCAGGCTTATTTTGCACTGTCAGCGGCTCCTGCACGTGGTAATCCTGTAGCTCCGTGCAACACTGTGAGTTAGCACCAAGTGAACTAAGGAGACATCTCACTATCTTTATGTAGTAATGGATCTGTGCCGCGGCGGCGAGTTGTTCGAAATGATCAACGAGGCAAGGTACGCAGACTGTTTGTTTGCTAGCGAAACGGCAAGTCTCTGGTCACGTCCATTGCATCGGACTTTCCGTCTTCTGCCCCGTTGTTGCGCAGATGGATCGCCTCTCAGAAACCGACACCGCAGTGATTGCAAAGCAATTGCTGGGACGCTATGCTGCAAATTGCAGATGCAGTGCTGTCTGTGGGTAGACGCATTGCAGCTTGCGAAGCTGTGATTCCATGCGCATGCAGCAGAAGGTGGCATCGACTACATGCACAGCAAGGGCGTCATGCATCGGGATATCAAAGCCGAAAATGTGCTGCTAACCGAGTGGTCACCAACGGCAGTCGTGAAAATCATCGACTTCGGTATCGCCGCGAGGCTGGTCATCGGGTTCATGTGCTCCTATCGACATCAGATGCATGCAAAGGGAAGTGTCAGTGCACGTGTACCGTGTAGGAAATTGGAGCGGATGATTGTAAGACCCATGCTTACGGTCCGATAGTGTTGCTCTAACGTTCTTCTGTCCTCTAACTCGGATCATGAAAAAAAGAGATTCGCACACTTCCATCACACACGTGTGCTTTTGGAATCAAAAGCTCGGCAGAAGAAAAGCAGCGATGACGCAGCAAATGTAAGCAGAATGCGTGAGTCGTTCTGTTGCTACATCGTCAGAGATTTCTGCAGGTTTCAGCGTGGAGAAATGTTCGACAAGATCTCGGGCTCGCCTCAATACATGGCGCCAGAGCTTGTTGGGCAGCGCTATGATTACCGGGTAGATATGCGACTTGGACAGGCATTGATGCCTTGCTTACCATTCTGGGTTTCAACGGCTCCTACCTGCTTCAGCACCCAGGTGGGCATTTGGCGTCCTGGTGTACTTTGCTCTCTATGGGCGCTACCCTTTCGACGGCAACAATGTCCGTGAGATTCTTTTAACAGTCCTTCATGGGACTATTGAGTGGGACAGTGACGCAGCAAGGCTGCAAAGGTCTGCACAGCCACATCGAGTGTAAGTTGCAGAGCCTCATGGATCTGAGCATCTTCGGCCAGGTATCGATTGATTCAAAGACCATTGCCTTTCTTAAAGGATGTCTGAACAGAAAGCCAAGAAAGAGAACCACGGCGAAGGCACGGTAGCATTATGGTTGCTGTTGTTCTTGGTCTCCCTGTTCTGGCTCAGCTGGATCGAGGCTGCCATGAGCCATCCCTGGATCATGTCCGCGAAGAAGCCGGATGCCGAATCCTGGATGTGCTTGTATGTTGTAGTATGATGCCAGAATACCCGGTGCCGGTGGCTGCCTCCCTCTAAGTTGGTGGTGATGCCGCTATAGAGAAGTCTCGGCTGGGCGACCTGCATGGACTCTGCCAGCCCAGGAGAAACATCGGGAACCCACTGAGATCAACATCTCCAGCGACATCCTCAAAGGGGATCCGAAGGTTCCCGCCCCAGGCTGGTGCCCTACGGATCGTGCCGGTGTTACACGTCACAGATGAAATCTTGCATGCTTCTTAAGTCTAGCAACGTCAGGCACAGACAAGAAAGCGCCAGTGGAAAAGCCAGAAGCAGTTAAAGATGACGGCTGGCCTTGCCATGTTTGGCTTTCTTGCCGCGAATGTGCTCGTCCCGAGTTTCAGGGCTTCGTTTGACCCTTTATTCCGTGGCAGGAGGCAAGCGAACTGCGCTTCGCGTGCGGCAGGACTGGCAGCTGGGAGCAGGAGCAGTAGTCGCTGTCCCATACTGAGACACGGAGTGCCAGGATGATCCGTCAGCAGCCGCCGGCATTGGCCAGGACAAACTGTCATGGCCCAGAGGGATGCAGACTCCAGGTCCTTTACTTCTGACTTGTGCACCCTAGTAACCTCGTAGTGACAAGTCCAGCCTCAGCTCGATCCCGAGAGACCCCCTGACCGAATTCTGAAGGTACCAGCTCCGACGTCCAATAGCCGAACACAGATACAATTCTCACTCGCCTTCAAAGCCCAAGTCTCCTAAAGCCACACCGAAGGAAGCCACTGGCTCTCAAGGTGCCACAGAAGAAGAAGGCGGGAAGCTTGGGGGAATCTCCATTTCTTTGAGCCTCACAAAGGGCCCTCGACATGTTGAATGGTGTCAGGCCAAGTGGACTTCATGCTAGACCCCAACCAGGCAGGTAAGGGGGACACATGCAATTGCTACACGTCCTTTCCTACCAGATCTGCCGTTACTCCAAACCTGTCTGAGGCACTAGAGTTCCAGGACATGTACTCAGATTGGAAGCGACAGACGTCTACGGACAGTACGGCTTCCTCGCACTTGACCCAGCTTCGGGCCGGGGCTGTTGAGCAGTAGCAACCTAAAGCACCAAATCAAGGTCCCTTGTAGATTTGCTTTGTAAACTGTGCTGTGCTCTACATCCCCCGACAGGGATCCGGGGGAGGGGGGGATACCACGGGGTGGGGGGGGGGGGGGGGGGGGTTGTGATTTTAGCAATTGAGGGGTAAGTATAGACTTAGAAGTGTGACGCCTTCCCAAGCTTAAGCCGCTCCCATAGAGACCCTAGGCCCTCCCTAAACCCTAAAACCCTAAACTCCTACAATAGCCATACTTGGATCCTTTGAATCTGGGATGCAGCCTGAAAGCCCTAAACCCAAACCCTGATCCCCAAACGCCAAAACCCTAAATAACCCCAAAACCCTATATCCTGACTGAACCTAGACCCCTCCATCTACCCTCTATTAGACCCTAAATACCCCTTATTTAATTTGGGACCATGTGCTACCCTAAACCCTCAACCCTCAACAACCCTCAACCCCAAAAAACCCCGGCACAGTGGACCACCAAATCCAGCAAAACAAGATGGCTCAATCACACCTCAGAGCAGTTTTGCAGTCAGAGGTCCTTCCCATGCTTCAGGACATTGACAGAGCATGCAAGGTTCTCACAGCAGCGCGAAGCTCGAAACCTGCAGGATAAACCCGTGCGCGCCATGCCTCTCAGGTCCCTCTTTCACGAGGGGGTCTCATACCTCTCCCAGGAGAGCCACGCGTACTATGTCGTGGCTATCTGCATGTCTGCAGCCATTGGGCTGCTGGGGGTCCAGCTTTACTTCAAGCTGCCCGCCATCAATGAATTCTGGAAGAAGTGGTTCGGCATGTGCATGAGAATTTGTGGTGCCCTGCATGACCTGCCTGATCAGATGACGAAGGTCCGCCAGGACCAGGCTTGGATTATGGGCATGATGAACGAATTCGCGAAATCACAACGACAACTGCAAGAGGACTTACTGAATTTGCGCGCTGCATGCCTTTCTCAAGAAATGCAGTCGCGGCTGAGTGAGATTGAGAAGATCCTTCATCGATGGGATGTGTCGCTGGGGTATCAGATTGGGACGGATCTGAATGGCCTGGCAAACACGTTGGAGCAGTTGTGCCAATTAATTCGGAATTCATCCAGCGAGCGGATGCTCGCATCCGTTGCACAGGATGCGGCCAGCATCCGACAACAGCTGCGCGTTGTTGAAGCGCTTGTCCGAGTGGAACCCCAGCCAGTGAATGCTGGCGAGCCCCACATCCGGTATCGCAGACCCCCGATCGGGAATTCATGAATTCTTGCATGCTGCATGACAAAAGATCGCTCTACGGTGAGTTGGAGGTAATTTCTAATTCAACGACGCTTCAAGCATGCCTTATAAAGCCTTGGCTCGAAGGAGCTCCTCACATCCAGGATGGGCTCCCCCGCAAGCTTTGATGTACCACTTCGTGAACCTAGTGGGGTTTTGGATCTTTGCAACTCTGAGGAGGAACATGAACATGAAGTGGTGGCCTCTCCCTCGGTGTCCCCTAGCCACAGTACAAGCAGCTCCCTTTGTGAACGCCTCCCTCCAACCTTAAGAAGAGAGCTCACGGAGGACCCCTTGTTACGACCGATTGAATTGGCCGCGGCCAAAATCCTTTGCCGATCCTGCCCTCCTACACTGCATGACGTACTAATGTTATTTCGTCTTTATCCCAACAATTACTTGAACTATCGAGATGGAGTGCGCTATGTAGTGGCGGGAGCAAACCCCCGAAGTAGTGAACAACTTCTGACATTCTCCCTTGACATGCCCTACTTCTGCATGGTAGTAACCAAGGCTATAGCCTGGATTGCACCGCACTTTCGGTACACTACTTTCACTATCAGATGTGGATGCAGGGAAACACCGCATCGGGATGTGCGTAACGGCATGGATGAATCCTTGGTAGTACAACTCACACCACCTATACCAGGATCAGGCCTATGGGTCCAGGACCCCATGGGAACCATAAGCATGCAACATGAGGGAGTCGCAGTTCTAGGACGCATTGTTAACATCGACAAACCATTTTCCTAAAAGCGAGGCGACTTCTACACGCAGGCTACCTTCCACCTGGAGTAGACCCGACAAGCCGAATCATCTTGGTTGCCTTTACTACTATCAATGTTAACACTCTCAGTGATGAACTTCTCAACCGCCTCCTCAACCTTGGGTTCAGGATCACTCACCACACTGATTTGCATGTGAGTCTAAACGAACAACCCCGACTGAGACAGCTGACATTACGAGAACTCTTCTTACTTCCGACCGAAGCCCGAGATGAACATGATGTAGTAACTGTTTTGTCTCATTCGGATCGCATCCTTGAGCCTGACTCCCTTGGGGAAGTAGTGGAAGTACTTGACAGTCAAGAACAACAAGAAGCCTCAACTTTGACCTCAAACCTCAACCCAGAGTATAACTCTGAGGTCGCTACTGTTACTGCTGTTGAGTCCGCATTATCATTCCTATCATCCTCAGATTCACTGCGGCCGTCGCCAGACTCGAGACACTAGTACTGGCGCAACCTAGTCTCGAATCAACATGACAGCCTTTCGCTTCGTACAACCAGGACATCCATCGTGGTTCCGGCCGCTACAACCGCTGGAACTGCATGAAACCCTGGAAACGATACCGGTGGACTTTGCGATATGTCTAGCTACACGCTTTAGGTGGTTGTTAGCTGTTAGTACATAGCCGACTTGCATGGCGCGAATTTGTTTGGAGATCCCACACCCTTGACAACTATGTAGACTGCTTGGAAAGGGTCGTCATTGACTTTCAGAATAGGAACGACGATGGAAGTAGTCCACTCCTTCTCTCTAATGATGATAACGATTTCATTGAGTTCCTGCTCATGGATCTTTGGGGGCGATTTGATGCGTCTTCTGAAGCTTTGGTGTGGGTAGTGTTTGGTTGTCACCTACCTTGCTTCCAGATTCTGTTACAGCAAGCAACATGCCCGCGCAGGTGTGAATAAGCAAGGAGGGAGGAGGAACACCACACAGCGTAGCGCCCCTGATGCATGATGATGAGATGACGTCTGCTGCTGCTGCCTGCTATCAGGGTAATACACTGTGTGTTGATTGTTCTGCGCCGGACGCCCATTCTATCTCCGTTTCGCCACATGACCTTTGGACTGGCACGAC
>CAJNDV010002336.1:79772-90283 GCA_905221635.1 Symbiodinium sp. CCMP2456
TAGTAAGTAGTAAGTAGTAAGTAGTACGTAGTAAGTGGTAAGTAGTAAATACTAAGTGGTAGTAGTGGTAGTTGTAGTAGTAGTAGTAGTAGTAGTAGTAGTAGTAGTAGTAGTAGTCTAGTAGTAGTAGCAGTAGTAGTAGTAGTAGTAGTAGTAGTAGTAGTAATGTTAGTAGTTGTAGTAATGTTAGTAGTAGTGGTAGTAGTAGTAGTAGTAGTAGTAGTTGTAGTAGTAGTAGTGGTAGTAGTAGTAGTAGTTGTTGTTGTAGTAGTTAGTAGTAGTAGTAGTAGTAGTAGTAGTAGTAGTAGTAGTAGTAGTAGTAGTACTGGTACTAGTACAGTAGTACTACTAGTAGTATTACTACTAGTAGTACTCGTAGTAGTACTAGTACCTAGTAGTAGTAGTAGTAGTAGTAGTAGTAGTAGTAGTAATTAGTACTAGTACTAGTAGTAGTAGTAGTAGTAGTAGCAGCAGCAGCAGCAGCAGCAGCAGCAGTAGCAGCAGTAGCAGCAGTAGTAGCTGCTCTGTGGTGGTAGTGGGGTGCTGGTCTTTCTACATGCGAAAAGAGGCCGTTTGTAGCCGGAGGTCTTCGATGGTAGCAGCAGCAGCAGCTGCAGACGCTCAAGAACTATATTCATGTTGATGCAGTATCATACCTGAGCTGATCAGTTAGTCAGAAGCCCGAATCTCTTGGCAGTGACGACAATAATGTCCATCGACGACGACGGCACATCTTTCATGCTCACAGAGCGTTGTCATGTTGCAGTACCCGCATGACAGCAGGAGCGGTCTCGAATATGGGAGCATTGACTGCCAACAAAGGGCTTAGAGGGAAAGATTAAGCAGAACTGTTTCCTGAGTGTTCTGGCAGCAGTATATCAGCAGCAAGGAAGTTGTCCTCTATTGCTAGGAGTGATACCAGTGCTTGTAATGCCGATCGTAACAAAATGCCGATCGCAACAATCACAACTGAAACCAATGACAATAACAACAAGACTTAATCGTGTCATTCACAGTAGCCAGCTATGATAGCAGCAAGAGCAGAGACGTCTGTGCTGAGACGTGTACCAAGGGCCTCTCAAATGTATCCGATGCCGAACGAGATGGCGGAGGAAGAAGATGAGGATGTCAAGCAGATGAAGGCACTGCCCGCTGTCCTTGCTTTTGCCAATCGTGCTGTAACCATGTCGCAGGCCGAGTTGGCGGGTGAATCAGACTTAGAAGGTCCCGAAGCCGCAGGCGGATACGACTCTGTTCCAGCATGTGTCGTGCATCGCACAGCCTGCTTCGCTTCAGTGTTGGTTTGACATCCTCGGAGGCCTTCCTCCAATGTCGCCACTTCGCATAGGCGAAGGTCCGCTTTGATGAGAGCTCTTTTCGCGCCCCACGGCCGGCCCTTGACAGGACAGAGAGGGGGCGGCAACAACCTGGCTGGTGGCCACCTGGGTGACTTCAGCAAGGTTGTCCCCGGCATGGCTCCCTCTCCTGTGTCCAACGCGCCTCGGTCAAGCTTTCTTTCCGGTTTTTGCGGATGCGCTTGCAGCATGTTTTCGCAGCTGAAGAATGGTAGACTTTAGTAGACGTCGTCACACATGTTCAACATTAAAAGAAAGCGACGTTTCTCGCTGTTTGCGCCGCTGCATTCGTTGCTTCGAGTGCAGTGTGACGACTGGCCTTGGAAGGGTGCTGCATCTGAGGGCGTGAAGGCAGAGTCTATCCAAAGCTTGAGATGACAGGATGACAGGCAGGATCAAGCCATTTTGTGGCTTCGCAGTGGGTGGTGAGTTGGTCGAAGTTGTCCATGCATCAGGGAAACCTCCCGTGTTGCATGAGGCTAGGATGGTGGCGGTTTACAACACGAAGACTGCGACATCACCCGACTAGTGAGCAGAATTGCAGTTTAAGGCACGGAAGTGCAGGGCTTCAGCACGTGTTTCAAAGCCTGAAACAATCGGACGCGGTGCCTGCGACTTTGACGGTGGCTTCAAGTTGCCAGCTCACGGCATCTATGGTAACTTTAGGGCAATCTACATTGCGCTGGGGCCCGGGCTCGCTTGGGGAAAGGGTCGCCTTGTGCCGTTTGAAGTCTCACCCTCGAAGGAGAGCTCTGCTCTGGACCGCAGTGTGTGCAAATATCGCACTCCATTCCGCAAGTCCTGAACCCCAGGCTCTGCCAGACCAGCACCCTTGCTCCGGCCGCTTGTAGCAGAAGTACGGTTTTGCACAGGAACACTCGCAGGTCAGAACCTCGACTTTTTCTAAGAAATTCGATGGTGTGGGAAGGATCAGTGCAGCTTCAAGCCGGTACTTGAGGGCATGGCACCTCAAACCCTCGGCCCACAACGAACATCGTGGAAGAGGATGGCACGTTGAGCTCTGGATTCGAAGCAGGGTCACACCGCTGTTGTGCGAAGGAGGTACTCGTAGAAGATTCCAAATGACTGCGGTACATGCACATTTGTCTGTCTGTCTGCCTTCCTGTCTGTCCGCCCGAATGCATGCACGGATGTATGCATGCATGTAAGACGGTTTATGTAGGTAGGGTATGGTAGGGTAGGGTAGGGTGGGGTATGGTACGGTATGGTGGTATGGTATGGTATGGGGCTTGATTTTTCGGAGTTTGTTTAGTCTCCCTCCCCCTCCCGTTTATGCCCTCTGCACGCGTGCAGCGTACAACCATATGGTTGCATACGCATACACATACATGTGTAGAGGCCCAGACATACATCGAGGGAAGCGCGTGCATGCATGTATATTTACATGTATGTCTCCACGCACTGTAAACACGCATTCATGAATGCGCGGAATGCACATCAGCTTTGTAAACGCGCGCAGAGACACTTACTTGCAAGCATTTGAGTCCAAGAGTTCAGAGACCGGCATTGCAAGCATGACTTTTTGGAAGCCGACGTTAGTCGTTCCTTCCAGGTCCGAAGGTCGGAAGGCCTGCGTTGCAGTACAGCAAACCGGAGAGTGGTAGTTCTAGGAGCATAGTAAGGCCATCGGATGACGGTGTAGTTGCACTTTATCGAAAACTACGATCTTTGCGGATAGTAGGATGGTGGCAGGGGTGGGAGTTGTTGTGGTAGTAGTAACCGCAGTAGCAGTCGCAGTACCAGCAGTTGTAGGTGGGTCGTAGTCGTAATGGTAGTCGCAGTCGCAGTCGTAGTCGTTGTGGTCTTGGCAACAATACTGGTAGTGTAGTAGTGTAGTAGTAGTAGAAGTAGTAGTAGTAGTAGTAGTAGTCGTCGTCGTAATCGTCGTCGTAGTCGTAGTCGTAGTCGTAGTCGTAGTCGTAGTCGTAGTCGTAGTCGTAGTCGTAGTCGTAGTCGTAGTCGTAGTAGCAGTCATAGTCGTGGTCGTAGTCGTAGTCGTCGTCGTAGTATTACTAGTAGTAGCAGTAGTAGTAGTAGTCGTCGTCGTCGTCGTTGTTGTTGGCCCCGACACCCTGTAAACGCGCAAAACCGACAATGCCGTTTCCATCGGTATTTACGGTGTTTGCCTTACTTCATGTGCCGAAAATATCGGTGCCGTCGGCGTTCCCAGCGCCTGCGAATTCACTAAATCTGCCAGTGCCGAAGCCCTCGGTATTTACGGCATTTCCTTTACTTGCACTACCGAAACCATCGGTATTTCCGGTGTTTCCTCTACTCCCACTGCTCAAAACCTAATGACGTCCATGGTCTAGTGCGTTTGAGAACAGAGCATCCATATACCCAAAACCTAATGACGTCCGTGGTCTAGTGCGTTTGAAAACAGAGCATCCGTCCCAAAAACCTAATGACGTCCATGGTCTAGTGCGTTTGAGAACAGAGCATCCATACCCAAAACCTAATGACGTCCGTGGTGTAGTGCGTTTGAGAACAGAGCATCCATGCCCAAAACCTAATGACGTCCATGGTCTAGTGTGTTTGAGAACAGAGCATCCATGCCCAAAACCTAATGACGTGGGGGGGGGTGTAGTGCTTTTGAGAACGGAGCATCCATGCCCAAAGCCTAATGACGTCCATGGTCTAGTGCGTTTGAGAACAGAGCATCCATGCCCAAAACCTAATGACGTCCATGGTCTAGTGCGTCTGAGAACAGAGCATCCATGCCCAAAACCTACTGACGTCCATGGTCTAGCGCGTTTGAGAACAGCTGTTCCTGCTTCTGTTGTCGGAAGTGCCGTCTGTCCACGCAGGCCACGCGAAACACACCACGCCAAGCACAAACGCATGCTTCTAAAATTTGCGTTTTTTCCACACAAAAACGCAAATTTTGTCTTGCGGCCAGTGTTCCCGCGGAAAACAGAAGCACAAGCGACGCAAGGTAAATTCGCAATCTCTACGCACAAAAAGTGGGTTTGGTCCCATGCAGACCACGTAAGAAGCATATGGACATGTCCCTCTGCAAACGAATATCACCACGCCGAAAACCTCGGTAAAAAAAAAAACATGTTGCACCACAAGGACATGTCCTTCGTCCCACGCAGGCCACGTGAAACGCGCGTTGCTGACACTCCTTCCTGCGCGCGTTTACAGGGTTTCCGCGCGTTGTTGTTGCAGCCGCAGCAGCAGCAGCAGCAGCAGCAGCAGCAGCAGCAGCAGGAGGAGGAGGAGGAGGAGGAGGAGGAGGAGGAGTAGTAGTAGTAGTAGGTTATGTTGATGATGCCTTTTCTAATGGTAGTCGTCGTCGTAGTGGTAGTGGAGCCGTAGTGCTGATCGTGGTGGTAGTGGCAATCGTCGTCGTAGTCACGGTGGTGGGGGAGGACGTAGCAGTATCAACAGAAGGTGGTGGCATTGGCAATAGTGGAAAGGTAGACTCGGCTGAAACAGTCTTAATCAGGCTTTCGTCGGACCTTCACACGCTTCTTATTCATGTTGTGGCGAGGGCAAAGCCCGAACCTCCCGAACCCTCTTGTGCAGGGCCCGCGTGATGAATACTGCTAGTGTGTACCCTGAACCCTTACCCTCCGGATCCTAGCGCAGCGGTTGTCAGGATGCTCTCTCCAAGGTACGGGCCCAATTGGTGTGTAGAGGCACACGGTCTCAGTGCTGACGAAGTCAGCAGAGAAGGCGTAGCGAGTGCAGGCGACGGAGTCGCCTAAAACACGCGGATATAAATGCAAAACATGTATGAGGCATACGTGGAGGCTTCTTTTTTTAGGGCCAAAGAAAGGGTTATGACAGTCAGGGTAACGTATGTCACGATGAAGCATCAGTTGTGTTTATCAGGGCCCTGACCTCAAAACAGGCTCTGCTTTTTCAACAAGCCTTTTTCGTGTGGCGCTCGGATTGGTTCAAGAAGTAGGAGCATGTAGGAAATATAGGCTGGGTTGAATTGACAAAAGCATGCCGCTCGGAAACACGTTTTCCAGCACTCTGGATAGGGTCACAAAGCACGGAACAGAGCAAATCCCGCAGCCAAGTCTGCACACGAATGGCCAGCCATCATGCAAAGTAGCTAGCCTAGCGGCCTAGCGTATGTTGCAGAGCCTGTGTGCCGACAGCGAGGGTACGATGCTACGAACCGACAGCAGACGTCTCGCTTGTCCCAAGGAGTCGGACAGGGCAGCAAACATGCAAACCTGCCTGGCACCTCGCTGCCGAGATGATTCTAACAGTCAATGCAAGCGGTGAGGGCATGCGAAGCTTCCATGTCTCGTTGAGATTTAAAACGAGGAGCTTTTTGCAGACGTTAGTCAATCCAGGACAGATGGCGAAATGGCAGCTTGGAGAGCCAGGCGCCTTCGCTTGCCAGCTCTGAGCTGTTAAAGCATTAGATTCCCGGCCTGAGAGTGGGGGTTGGAGCTTGAATTGGCCCGGGTGCCAAGTATTGTGACTGTAGCGAGCTGGGGCGGTGGCCTTGCCTTGGTGGTGGCGGACCAAATAAGATGGAAGCCGTCTCTTAGAAATGCAGCACCTGGGCCCTGAAAGGCGTATTTGCCCTCACTGGGTGCCACATCGGGGCTTGCCAGCCCTCTCAGCCTCGGGCTGCTGGGAGGTTTTCTCGGGCGAGGCTCGAAAAGTCTCCGAGCCGAGCGCACCTTCGCCGCAAGACGATTTGGTCAAGCTCTTGCACAACCTGCTTGTTTTTCAACGGCACCACTTCTTGAGATGTTACTCCGAGGTCCAAGAACAAGCGTGCACGTGCTCAGATAGAACAGAGCGTTCCTTCCTCGGGCAGCGGTAGCTTCATGCTGTTTGCTGCTCGCCTTGCGCTCCAAGCTGTTCTGATTCCGTTAAGTTCTCTGCCTGCAGGTCTTTTCGCAGTGGCGACCTGCGGAGATCCCAGCAGAGGAGGAAGCCGTAGAACTGGCAGCCACTGTTGTTTCTGGTGCCAGTATCAGTCCCCTTTTCAATCCTAGTTCGGTCAGCTACGGCTCTTTCGTCGGCAGCTACACAGACCATTGACAGGATGTGAGGCTGAGGGATGGTGAGAACGAGCGGGTGTCGCATCTCTTTGCCAGGAGGCTGCCCCGACGAGAAACGGCCGTCTCGCATTGCTATCGGCACAGGAGAGGGGCCCAGTAGCTTGAAGAAGTGCTTGTTCCGACAAATGCGAGGACGGGGCGGAGGAAGACGACGAAGAGGATGAAGAGACCATAGAGCGGTTGTTGGATTGGCGACGCGAACCCGACGAAAACGAAGCGTGCCTCGGTCACAGCAGGGATGTCCAGCTGTGCCTAGGCGTTCAAAATACCCATGAGGAGCAAATTAGCTATTACGGCCCACGGCACTGTGATGACCACCCAACCCCATTGTAAAGGTCCCTGATTGTTGGAGATAGATGCCTGTATACGAGTCATTACGAGTCCGTTTTCGTGCAGGAATTATGCACGACAGAAAGAGTTGAGAAGCTCATCATAAACCCTGAATGGAGATGACGCAGCCATAAGAATGAGTTTAACCAGCTTTGACAAGCCGCAAATCAGACCCTTCCAAATTCAATCCCAGCCCTTGCGAAGCATGGCATTATACAGGTATCGCTTTACTCTTCCAAACGAGCGTCACGCGACCGCTGCCGCATGTAGGTCAACTTCAGAAACCATGATATTGACTGGGGTCTGTCGAAAGTGGTAGTGTCGTGTTGTCTGCGGCTGGCATGTGATTTCCCAGGCCACGGGGGAAGATGACTCTAACCAGCTCCCACGACATCTCTGCGCGCATGCGCTGGCAGGCGGGCGAGTCGCCATGCGAGGGTAGGTGAGTAGCAGAGGCATAAAGAGGCCCTGTTTCAGGCATCGGAGTCGCAGAGTGACAGCTTCGAGCGTGTCATGTGCTCAATTGTGATCATGTGCACAGGTGGCCTTCGCCAAGGTGAGAGAAAAGACCGGAGTCGCCAGGCGGAACCAGCACCGCATCGCCCTCACGAACAAGGTCAAGGACGGCGAGGGCACGCGACAAGAGTGCTGTCTTGTTTGTGGGGCCGGCCCTGGGGTCTCTTGAACCTAGGAGTACCTCATGTATACCAACAGTCGAGGCAAGCTGAGTCGGGCCATACCAACATCATGTTTTGTTGCTGAGTTTGCTGAGGCTCATGTACCAAAATGCAGAGATCCCTGGAAAGCTATGATAGATCCACTTGGATGGAAAGGGACGAGATATCCTACAACAGGCTGCTTGACGAAGACACCTTGTTCTTGCACCTTGCAGTTGAAGGCCGTCGACTGGTAGCCCTTGCTGCGGCGGCCGAGGTTCACGGAGGGCTTGCTTGATGAAGCTGAGACCTGGGTGACGAAGAATTTCGAGGACATGCAAAGTGCCCTGGAGCCAGCAGCTGGGACCTGACACTGGCGCGCAGCCTGCGCGCAGAGATGCTTCGTGTGCGGGTCCTTGCGACCTTTTTTAGCTGGCAGGTTGTCTTAAGCGAGCCTAAGCGGCAATATGACATGAACGAGTTCGAGCGCATGCTACGCATGAACGAGCAGGCGGGGGCAGGTGGCGGGAGCTCGTAGGCGGTCCGTTCTCGGGAGCTCGCATCCCGGCCTTTGTGGCAGGAGAATGAGTGGTTGGATGCGCAGCGGCGGAAGACCGATGAGCTGATGGACGTCCACGTCCGGCTGGTGTCGCGATCCACAGCAAGCATGGCCGATTCCATCGCCAGGGTTAAGCAGGTGGGACCCGGTCGAGAAATCAGTTGGGGACCTCTGGTTGCCGGAGGCCTTGACGTCGCTGGTCAACGAGATCGCCGAAGGAGCGGATTGACACCCTGAACTCCCCAGCGCTCCGTGCACACCCGCGCACCCGATTTAGGACTGCGTCGGCACAACAAGCTGGTGAAAGAGCACGAAGCCACAGAGGCCGAGCTCTATGATCTGGCCCGGAAGCAGAAGCTACTGTTGCTGGGCTTTTATGCGAAAGGCCCGTTTCTGTGCGGAGTAGGGAGTAGCTCTGAAATTTGAGGCAAACGGCTCTTGAGGAGTTCGAGGTGCGCAAGAAAGAAGCCACCGATCCTCGGACGAAGAAAGCTACCCCAAATGCCAGAGCGTCTCCAGTTCCAGCGCAACATATCATCCCCTTCTCGCCTTTGGGAAGGGGAGAGCCGGGAAGTTTCTGGAAGCCATGTGTCCAGGACAGGTACGCTCGAGAGCTGGAGACCCTGAAGACCGAGTACGGAAAGCTGAAGCGAGCAGTGGAGACCGCTCAGTCAGCTCTGGCCGGGCCCAGAATTTAAGTTTAGCCACGCCCTGGGGAGAGTGTAATAGTTCAAGTCATGTGGGAGTCGTCCGGTGTTCATGGAGGTCAAGGACAAGGAGAGGTACAACCAGTTCTGGAGAAATCTACTTGCATCGTTGAAGTCCAAAATCTCGGATCAGCTCGATGTACCTTGGCGGCAGGACGCTTTGAGTCAGGAATGGGTAGGATGTGTCCCTGCACCGCAAGGTCTTGGGGCAGGCACACATACAGCGCATCCGACGGCAGTGCGAGGTTCACGAGCGCCAAGGCATCATGAGGCCAGCCATCCTATTGGGACTCCAGACTGCATGAAAGACTCACTTTGTAGACTTAGCACATGTGGCGCATGACACGAGGCGCAGCACGCTGGAGAAAGAGATCCAGGAGCTCAGACGGCGTCTGAAGGAAAGGCGGAAGTACCTCAAGGACGGGGACGCCCTCGCCGCTTTTTGTGCGGAGCTGTGAGCAGCGGCGCTCGCCAGGAAGTGAGGATACGTCAAGAGCTGACGGACCTGCGACAGGCGGGCTGCCGAAGTATCTCCATTTTGGGTCTCTGGACTTGCGCTGATGGCCTGCCTTGTCAGACAAATCATAGCGGCTCCGACGGCCTGAAACCAGTGCCCGAGAAATGTCTGTGCCTTGCAGAGAGGAACTCTACGAAGCGAGGCTGCTTCTCTTTGAGCTGAATGCGCGAGCTGGGGTGCCTCGGCTAAAGCCTGATAGGGCCTTTTTTTAATCCTTGTTGTGGCTCTGTAGATAAGGGTCCTGCAATTTAGAGTGTATCTTAGGGTCCCGTCGGCTTCTGAGAAACCTAGTAAGTCTCGGAAGCCAGTCCCGCCAGGAAGTTCTCTCACAGCGACAGTGATCTGGTAGCATGTTTACGTACATATATATATATATATATACACATGTATATATATATATATACACACACACAGAAAGCAAGCAACAGTATCGTGCCAGACATCCGATCATACCTTCTCCATACAGAGACGGTGTGTAGCATTGTGCAGCCCCGAGAGCAAGAGAAGGCGCTCGTGACCATTTGAGAGGTGGGCTGATGTTGAGCACGAGGCTTCCCACGTCCCTCTCAAGTCTATGCCTTGAAGTTTTCGCTTGCTGTGCTTCAGATTCCAAGGAAGTGTCGGAGACTGGCGATCCAGCCCGGATCTCAACTTCAAGATCACTGCTAGCACCACGTGAATTTTGGCCATCCAAAAGATTGCGAACGCAGGCAGAGGGAGAAGTGCTGCGAAAGCTGTGGAAGACAGGCGATGCAACCAAGATGCCGGAGTCAGGAGGGCCGACCTGCCGTCGTAAAAAGATCTCTTCGATGGCCTGACTTGCTAGCGAGGACTGCTTCCCCTCTTAGTCCAGCAGCTCCAGATTCAGAGGCAGTGGCTGCTGGATCGGGGTCGGGGGCTAAGCGCGAAGATGCCCGCAGACACAAACGATGCAGTCGATGAAACCCTGAACCTGGATCCGCAACCCTAAACCCCAAACCCTAGCAAGTAGTTGTAAGACATATCGACCTTCTGAGGTCAGGGCTTTTCTCTCAGTCTGCGACGACTCCTTCCGAAAGGCAGGGCTTTGGGATTGGGGTTTAGGATTTAGGCCCCTTAGGGGTTTGGGGTTTAGGATTTGGGGCCTAGGGTTCAAGGTGTAGAATTTTCAACTCTCATGTCCGGGTTAGTTTAAAGACGTAGACTGCTACTGCTACTGTCAGCACTGGTACCGCCGTTGCTGCTGCTGGTGCCACTGCTACCACTGCTACTGCTACTGCGACTGCTAGTGCTACTGTTTGTACGGCGACTACGACGGCGATTTCTGCGACGACGACGACGACGACGA
>CAJNDV010002336.1:90383-108963 GCA_905221635.1 Symbiodinium sp. CCMP2456
AGCAGTAGGAGTAGTAGTAGTAGTAGTAGTAGTGGTAGTAGTAGTATTCGTCGTCGTCGTCGTCGTCGTCGTCGTCGTCGTAGTAGTAGTAGTAGTAGAGTCGTGGTAGTAGTAGTAGTAGTAGTAGTAGTAGTAGTAGTAATCAGACAGGACAGAACAGTCTTGATTTTCGGCCTTCAGGAAAGCCGCTGCTCTCAAGCCCAACGTCTTTGCTGCAGCTGGTTTCGGAGGTCTTGCAGCAAAGAGAGCTCGCTGCTTGGCCAACACCGGAGTTTTCGACTCATCACCAGCAGTGTTTCTCATGGCCGTGTCGTTTTGGCTTGTTCTGTCCATTGATGTGCGAAGCTGTCAGGATGCCAGTGAAATGCGCCTGGGCATGCATACCGTGGTTTGAAAAGGTTGCCAGAAGAACTCTGTCAACAAGTTTGCATTGTGAATGTATTACTTTCGATCGATTCGTACAGGACGTCTTGAAGCCGCAACTTGTAGAGAGGGTGACTAGAGACAAAGTGCCACCTTGCAATCCACCTTTAGTTCTGAACTCGTGGGCGGGTTGTTTGAGACATCAGAACATTTTGCTGATTCATTGACCTTCCTCCAGTGACTCGCTTGTTGCTGCCATGTCATGTCCTCGTTTGTGGGACCCCAATGTGGGGTAGGCATGCTAGGCGTTGTGCTATAAACCTCAAAATTGAAAGCTTTTACGCCTCAGGACAACAGCAAACAGGGGACCCGCCAACTCCCGAGTAAGTAAAGACCGAGGTCTCGAGAAAAGCTGACAAAGGTTTTCCGGTCGGAGCTCACACGCCAGCGTACGGAGGCCCCGTGCATGCACAGCTATGTGGCAGTTGTCATATTGACAGCCACTTTACTCCGGCTTTTGGGCTGGTTTATTCTTTGGCGAAAGGGATGGATTTATTGAAGCATCAGGGCAGGGAAAATCTTCTTTGGCTTGGGACGGAGAAGGATGTGGAAGGTTTGCGGAAGTCCGGAAGCGAAAGCCTTGATGCTTTTGGGACACAGAGACGTGATTCACGTATGCCATGGTGTGCCCATCAAAGTCGGTCGCACAACCTCCGTTGCTGACCAAGTCAAAACCGTGCCCCCGAAAGCTATGGCCGTCCTTACCACATCGAGAATGCAAGAACCCGTCCGCTACAGGTCAATCCAAACTCTACGCCGCAACCACCCCTTCTGCGCAACCCTCTCTGCCAATTATTGCGTGTACATCCGCTCCTCGACGTGTTGGCATGATCTACAAGCACTGCAATTCTCGCTTCTCCAGAATATGTTGGAAAAACAGATCGAGAACTTCTGCTGGCTTGAGTAAAACATGTCTCGTCCTACTGCACACTTGGGCATGCGGAATTCGTGCAGGGGTCTGCGACGACTGCTTGAACATCGGTGTAATGAGAATGATTTTCAGGAACATTGGGTAGTTATGTAAACAAACGATGTTAACACTCGTGCTGATACTGCTGCTGCTTCTGCTGCTGCTGCTAGTAATACCAAAAACAAGAGCAGTAGCACCAGCACTAGCACTAGCAGTAGCAACAGCAGTTCCAACACTGGCTATGATCCTGCTGGTGATTATGATCGTAATGACTGTCATCGTCACAACAACAGTACTAATGAATATAAGCTCTGATATCAGTGGTAGTACGATGAATAAGACTCATCGTCACAATCATGACAAGAAATCCAAACAGGAATCACAGTAGTGACCATAGTGACAGTAATGATCGTAGTAATGGTCGTAGTAATCATCATAACCCTAGTCCTTGCCAGGTCTTGAGTCTCGTCATGGCCACTTGTTCTGCACTTTGGAAGTTTCAGGTTGACGATTGTGGTCGGTTGTGGGATGATCGAGATGATAATCTGATCAAGTCAGCTGAGCCCGACAAAATCGCCAGCATTCCGCAGAGAAAAAGCCAGAAAGAAAGATAGATGGACAGGAAGATACTGTAGGCGGCGGGGTGATCCGCAGGTAGGGAGGCAGGTGGGTGGGGTGGGTGGGTGGGTGGGTTCCGCCAGTTCGTGTCTCGGGGGTTCGGGTTCTGATCTCTGGTCCGGAAAAGGCACTGCTCAAGCAACGGCGGCAACAGCAACGTCAACAACGAGTCTACAACCAACAACCGTGAGGATGTAGAGATGATCACCGTCATGTTCCACACTTGCGTCGTTTCCTCCTCCCCCTCCTCCTCCTCCTCTCCAATCTTCATCAGCATTTTCACCTCCGTCCTGGGAGAGGCAATGCCAACAATAGCTGCAGTAGATACTCGGGAGTCTTGGCGATGTAGGGAAAGCATGGGAGAGGAGGACCTCAGGGACTACTATGACTATGACATACCACCAAAATTCCTAAACCCCGCACCCTAAACCCTAGACCCAGCCAAAGCCCTAAACAAGGACATGCAGCAGGGCCAGATGGACATTAGCGGCCTGCTGGCCTCTGATGATGTCTACGTTGCCTTGGAGGAGTCCCTCCGTTCCCTGGAGGTGCAAAACACAAGTCGTATTACTGTTGCCTTGGTTTCTTTTATTTGTGTTGTTACTAATACTAGTATTACCGTTGCTATTGCTTATGTAATATTTCTATTACTATTGTTGTTACTGATACTGCTACTATTTCTATTACTAGTACTATTACTATTACTATACCTACTACTGTTAGAGTTCAGGGATGAGGGCTTCCAGGGTGTAGGGTTAGGTTCTGAGCATCAAGGCATGTCTCAAGGGCTATGTCCAGGCGCTGGCACGGAGAAGTTATGTAAGAAGCTTTGTTAAGCGGTCGGCAGCACCCGGCTGCCCAAGCCCTTTTGAATTACTCTAGTCGTGACCTGCAAAAGGGTCTGCAGTAGCCAGTGTTCAATAGTGGTTGCCGCGGCTGAAAGCGTCAAGCTGAGCAACGGCCGGCTCTGTGGCTTGCCAATCTGTGTGTTCATTCTGCAGCAGTCCTCGCTTCTAGTACCAATACTACGGTCATGGTGATGATGAGGATGATGACGATGGATGATGGTGATGGTGTTGGTGATGATGGTGATGATGATCATTTTATATCATCACCATGCCAATGATGACCATGTTTATCAGCCTTTAGTACAAATGCTGACGCTAGTCTGCAGCGTGCATTTTCACAGGACATGAGTGCTTTTTTCTATTCTGGTGCCGGTCTCGTGGTCTAGCGGCAGCAACCATGGCATTTCTGGTTCGAGTGAGACTATGGGTCCTCATGTTTGTCATCCCCAAAATGACCATCATCACTATCACCATCATTGCCATCATCATCATCACCATCATCATCATCTTCATCAGCATCATCATCATCATCAGCAGCATCATCATCACCATCACCATCATCATCAACATCATCATCAGCATCATCATCATCATCAACATCATCATCAGCATCATCAACATCATCAACATCATCATCAGCATCATCATCGTCATCATCATCATCATCATCGTTATCATCATCGAATCAAGACCATGGTCATGGTCAATCACATCATCGTCATCATCACCACCCTACGTAACCCGGTCCGCAGGCCACCAGAAGATCCCAGGAAGCTCTGGTGGAGAGCTGGACGCGCCTTTCCAACCACTCAAGCACGGACTCCACGAACTTCACGTGGGTGCAAGAAGAGCTGACTGAGAAGCTTGAGGACGTGGGCTTATGGTTGCGAGTTTAGGATCCGAAAGACTCCGTTAGCTGAGTCATTCTAGGCCTCTCAGGGGACCAAGAACGGTGTTTCTGAACGCTGAAGCTCTTGGAACAGTGGAGTCTACATAATGCCGCAACAGCCTGTATGTATTCGTCTTCTAAGCCTTAGGTCCTTGCGAAGAGCAGTCTTCCGGCTTGATTTTCCCCTTTGCCGCCAGGACTTGCAGAAAGGTTTGACACTGGCAGAAACGTCCACCAAATGGCTGCAGGCACCGACGCAGAACAGCTCTCTGGTCCTGGCAGACCTGACGACTCGAGAGGAGTGGCAAAGGGAGGTTTTTCAATGCTAGGCTCTGCTCTGAGTGGTCTTTCTGGCAAGTCATTGAGTATCTGTATTTTGTAGGGTCCTCTATACTAGCTCGCGGCATTGCACCCGAATCTGGACTCTAAAAGTTGACCTTCGAGTCGAGGCCATAGGAATTCCAGGGCTGGCGCATTGCAGACCCACACAACACTTCAGTGTCTTTTCTTGGCTCTTCAAGCCAGACCATACTCTTGTCGGTCTTTTGGAGGGGGCCTCCACTGGACTAATCGTAAATGGCCACTTTCGAGCCTTGAGCCCTGAAGACCAAACTTCCTGTGCAGTGATGTATGTTTTCAGGCACCCTTGCGTCTGCCTGCATGAGCATACTCTGGTCTACGCGGGCTAGAACATGAGAGACAGGCCACATTTCCTGCGAAATCCTATACCTTCTAGGCCCTAGCAACCTGAAGCCTCTCGGAGCCTTTGTTGAAGCCTCGCATCTCTGGAGGAGATGCGCTGGCTCACGGACCTGACCCTGAAGCTGGGAGAGCGGTGTGGGCGGCTCCGGGCTGGAGCTCTGCTGGTGGAAGAGGCTCCAAGACAGAGTCGGGAGTGTGGGGTTGGAATAAAACCCTAAACCCTAAACCCTGGGGATTTTTTGCCCAAGCCGAAAGAGCCCTCCACAATGCTGTACTTCCGGCACCGGCCGAGACTTTGTCTGTTGATCCGGTCCTATGCCTGACTTCCCTTGCTACTTAGGGGTACTTAGATTTTTTTTTAATCTTTGGCTACTATAAACCCTAAGAAGCAGCAAAAAATATAATTTTTGCTAGGGGTCTAAGTTCAGTATAGGCTAAGGGATATGGCTCTCTGCAACTCCGTCGGGCACCCGGGGCTTCTGAGATTCCTCCAGAAGCTTACCGCACAGACCCTATTGGAGCCGCACAGGCCCGCTTGCCTCTGGTGATCAAAATCAGCTGAGTGGCTCTGTGCCGTCCTTTTGGCGTGAGGTGTTGCTGCGAACCTCAAAGATCTCCTCAGAGCCTCGATGGATGGCGCAGCCCTGCTCTTCATGAGTCCTGCATGAAGGGAGTGTGCAAGACACTCCGAGAGCCGTTGCTCCGGTGCTTGCCCTGCAGATCCCCAGGGCCTGGCCAGGGCTTTGCAAGACGCCTCCACCAACGGCGGCCTTCTATTCGTTGATTGTCGCACTGCATTCCATTCGATAGCCAGACAGGCGCTGTCGGGACAGGAATCGGACCAAAGTGCGGACTTTTTGGACCGATTCGCTGCCGACCTCTTCTCAGAGCCGGCTGATAGACTACGGTTCATCGCGCAGGCAGTAGGACCTAGCCTCTTTCAGCGTCATGACGTGCCGGCGTCTGTCAGAAGAGTAATTCGTGCCATGTTGGACAACACATGGTTCAGCATGTCGGGCAGCTCCAAGGCCCATGTATTCCAGACACGTACTGGCACGGCTCCAGGATAACCCCTCGCTGGTCTGGAATTCCAGAGTATTCGCTCAGGCGATGACCAATCTGGAGCGCTCATTCAAGATGCTGGCAAGGAAGCGCAGTCCAAGGTGCATCAAAGCAGGCAGGCGGCGCAGGTGTTGAAGGTACCACATCTTTGTTGATGACCTTACCATCCCCTTGTTGCGCCCGGGCCGGAAGAACTCATGCAAGCCACTACATATGCCATAAAGGGAGCAACCGCTCGGCATCCGACTTAACCTGTACCCGGGCAAAACCGAATTCCTCCCCTCTTTCCGTGGCCCAGGGAGCAAGAAAGCCAAACAGTACTGGCTCTGCAGTAGGGAGCTTCTTTTCCAGTCCCTATTCAACGCACACGGCACGGACCTACCTGACGTAGTCCGCAGAGCAGCTCTTTCACGGGAGATGACCGTTTTTCTCAAAAGGCTGTACAGAAACTCCGAGCTCTCGGAAAAGGAGGAGACTCACCTGCTTAAGTCCATGCGTGCTGCGCGTTTTGCACACGGTGCCGGCCTGTGGGCATTTTCTACCAAGGCGCAGCAAGATCGTCACCCGGCGTCCTATTACGAGACACCGCGACGTCCTGCGTGCCATCACAGGTATGTCGGTCGAAGGGCTCACCAACACAGACGTTGCGATGATTCCCGACGTGCCCACTTGCACAGAAGCCTGGCATGGAGAACTTTTGCGGCTTCCGGCTGGATCCTTGCCGAAAGACTGCACAGCCTGATTCAGCTGTGGTTGAGCGATGGCTAATGGCATCAGCAAGCGCAACAGGCCCTTGCAGCCGTCGCAAAGCAGCTCGCCTATTCCCTGCCTGCTTTGGACGAAGAAATCCGAGGACAACCAAAGACCGTACGAGGCCTCGTAAAACGATATCTTGCAAGATGTCGTCGAGAACGTGTGCAACTTAAGGAATCCCGTGAGCCTCAGCTGCGCAGTCTCCAAGTCTGATTGCCTGTTGGCTGCTTCTTCGGAACCTGTCCCGCCGAGAAGGGTGCCACACACGTGTTTGAATGCCTTTTTTGTGCACCGACATGTTACCACCCCAAGCAGCCTGCTGTTCGCATCAAGCAGCGTGGGCCAGTGCCTTGGCCGAGGGCACCTCGTGCCAAGTTTGCATGGCGGAATGAATACTGGACCACCAAGCGGTTGCGACAACACTCGCGTCGAGCACCACGATCGAGGCAGCCGACTTCCAGCCCCAGTTTGTTGTCAAGGGACAACTTAGGGTTTGGAAACCTGCCATGAAATTTGCCGGGCCCTCGCCTTGTTGGGCTACCCAACGACCACCTCCGGTTCCTCCTGTACATCCGACCCGCAGTGCAGCACTTTGCAAGACCTCCGGCAAAGACCCGGGAACTGCCGAGCACCCTCGGATCCATCATCGCCCGGAGGGCATTCATCCAGCTCACCTTCGAGGATCTGCTTGTCCATCTGCTGCAAGAGCCTCTGAGGATTCGATCTCTGGTTGATGCCTTGAGCTGGGTCTGCAATTTTGAGAATGCGCAGAGCGCTTCTTGTTTTCGAACCGGAGTTTGGACGGCCTTTGTAAAGCACGGTCGTTGCGTTCTCGGGCCGGATGGCTGCCCCAGCTCTGATCCGAGCAAGGGCCCGCTCGCTCTACCCGCGGCGTGGTCTAGGTGTTTGAGCTGATTGCGAGGACATGTGCATGCGGTGTGCACTCAGAGATTCCAAACCTCACATCAACAAAACCCTGGATTTCGAAAGTTTGGGGTTTAAGTACGGACTTAGGCAATATGGATCAGCACAGTACGGTACTGCAGAATTTACATCAATACGAAGCCTCCGCAGTTATCAACTTTTTCAATTGGGTTGACACCCTGCGCCAGGCGCAAGACAAGGATGCGTTGCTCGACTGCACAGAGTCAGAGTTAGTTTTGGCACTCACCGCAGGTGGTTTTGACACGGAAGTTCTGGGAGGCATCAGGTGTCCTTTCAGCTTTTACCGTGCCACGGGAGTGGACTCCTCGGAGGGCTGCTAAGCAAGACTCAAATGCATCTCGGTGATGGAGTAGTGATGGTAATGGTGATGATGAACATTCTTGCTTCTCATGGCCATTCATGTTTGCTAGTTTATTTGCTGCGGTACTCACTGTTGATGGGAACTCGCTGCCGTCTGAATGCAGTATTCAGTAAGCTAGTGCATGGTCCATGCATCGGTTCCACGGATGACCAAGAACTCGCACCCTAAGCCCTGAACCTGAACCCGAAACTTCCCTCAACCATAGTTTTGCTGGCTTCTACCCGATTTGACCGAGGTCGGAGGGAGCCTACCAAGCCGTCGGAGGCTTGCTGATGGGCCTCCCCGCAGTCGTCGATGAGGAACAGTGCGGCGTCATGAAACACAGCATCAAGAAGAAGTGAGGTGGTTCCGGTTCCGGTATACCCGAAAATAAGTATAGCATGCCCTCTCTTCGGATTCCCGTCTGATACCAGCACAACCTGTCCTCCAACACCATATTCCTCCAACATTCGTGAGTGTCTGAACTGAGCTGTTCTCTGCTGGTCACATGCCGCGTGCCTGTTGAAAATACTGTTCCTGCCACGGCGAGTACTCGTACCACTGTTACTGTTGTTACCAGATCGGCAGCATGCCAGCCTGCGAGGACCTGGTCGCCCTCAGTCAGACCTGGACGAAGCGCGTGCAGCTGAATCTGGAGAAGCGGCAGAAACTCCATGGCGAGTTGGCGTCTGCGTGACCTGACGGAAATTTCTTTGTATCGAACCAAGACGATGACCGTTCTCGCGATTATTTGGCCTTGATAGCTTGTTAGCTTGGAGTTTGGTGCCAGGTATCGCCGCCTCTCTGTGCATCAGGCTCCCGAAGAGCCGCATCCGTCCAAGGTTTTTCTTTGGCAGTTCATGATCGACACCCTTCGGAGCCCTCTTGAGCCCTTTAATCGTACCCCGATAGTACCCTGATAGAGCTTCTGCGTTGCAGGGCGGACAGAGCGTGAAGTCTGTTTTCGAGGGCGTGGACTCGTTGAAGATCATGTTGGAAGATGCAGAGTTCGCTGAGACAGGAGCACAGGACCGGTGTGACCAAACTGCACAGTTTTCGAAACATCCATTGCCACTGAAAAGTACGTGGGCAGGTGCCGCAGATGCTAGGAGTGGGGTAAAAACACGGCTCAGGACGACATGACCCCCGCTGAGCTCCTCAGCATTCTCCATGCCACTGCTGCGCGTGCTCCCTTGCAGGAAAGGATGCAGGTGGTTTCACGTGGTTTAGGAGCCTAGGGACAGGGACAGGGGCAGGGGCGGAAAAAGCATCGACATAGAGTCATTTGGAAGGATTCACGTTGTGCACTTGCCTGTTCTGGCTTGCCCTACTCAGGTTTTCCAGCAAAGCGATTCTTATCATTGGGTGCGACCCTGAGTTTCTTGGACCTCCACTCATGCCCAGTCGGAGTTCATCGAGGCCATGGTTGGACTGGGCGGCTTAGATTCCATGGCCTCAGAGGCAGTGGTGCACGAGCAGGCAGGGCTCGGGCGTCCCACATACCGCCTGAGATCATGCACGCAGCGAAGCTGTAGGCCGTTCGAGCACAAACAGCCCCTCGCGCTCCTCGGCCCTACAAGGATGAGAAAAGAGGCAAAGGAAGTCGGACATCTCGCTACCGACATCATCACGGCCATCATATCTATCATACAGTAGTCGTCAGCGACAGCGCCAGTCTCGTTCTCTTTCTCCTTATCCCCCTCCACAATATGATCTTCTTCCACTGCATTGTCGGCGTAGTACCAGCAACATCATCTTCATTATCACCACAGTCAGCACAATCATCGCAGCATGTCGTGACATTCTCGTCACCATCATCATAGTATTATCGACTCGCTGGTCGGGGATACCGGCCGAGCATAAATCTTTCGCATATATTGTATCGTGTCTTTGCTTGTCTCAACTGGCAAGGTCGCCGAAGAAACCTCCGGAGAGGATATGATCTCATTCTCAAACACGAACTTGCTGGATGACTTCTCCTCTATGGATGATCTTCAAGGACCTGGGAGCGCCCAGAATGAGAACTAGACAAAGACCGCCTCGCTATGACCGACCGAAGCCCTCCGCGAATCCTCCTCGAGTTGGTAGTTACGTAGTTACTTCCGGATACATTTAAGTTCGGAGTCCAGGACAGATCACGCAGCTGGCAGATTTGGATCAAGAGGTGCAGCTGCTGTTCTCAGGTTCTATCTTCCTGCAGCAAGCGCGTGGCAAGCTCAGGTTGTCAACCAGCTGGCTGAGGGCTTCAAGCTGCCTGCTCATGTCGAGCCTGCTCTGATTGAGGCTGAGGCCACCCAAGCCAAGCGTAGCTGCGTTACCTTGGGATTCGTCAGACGTCTTGGTCCGCGCCGACGCTGAAGCTGCCGACTGCCCCCTGCGTCCGGCAGGGAGACGAGGAGGATATTCTGGAAAGCGGAGAAGAAGAGTTTCGAGAAGAGGCTGGATCCTTGCGCCTTGCGCGTCCAGCAGAAGGGGGCCGGGGAGGGGAGGGAAGTTGGCTTTGATTCGGGTGCCCAAGGATGAAGAAGAGGCTGCGGACGAGCCAGATCTGCCCATCACAGCCGCAACGACAGAGCCTGTCATGCCTCCAGACCCGGGCTTGCCCGCAGTGGAGGCCTCGTCATGGCTGACTTATGGCTCTTCAGGGTTTCTGGCTGCTTTGGGTTTGGGTAGAGCAGGCAAGACTGAAGCAGCTTTCGAGCGTTCCTGCGTCTGACAGAACTTCGTGACATACTGGCCTAGAGAGTTCCGTCCAGCGGCACACTGAACCACAAATGGGGGAACAGTGCAGGAGATCGGTCTCGAACAGGGCGCTGTTGAGCAAGGCCAGGCCGATGCAAGAGTATTGCTGTTCTTGTTTCGTTCATGTCAATCCTTGTGAGTATTATAACTTATAACGAGAAATAAGAACCGCTGCAGCTGTGGCAAGGCACGCAAGAATAAAGATAATGCCACGGTAGCCATGAGCAGCTACCGCGACGTCCTGCGGTATTGGTCGCAGCATTCTCGTTAGGGATACATAGCGCTAGTAACAGCAGCAGCAGCAGCAGCAGCAGCAGCAGCAGCAGCAGCAGCAGCAGCAGTTGTTTGTTGGACGAGGACAGAGAGGAGAAGAGTAGCGTGGTGGAGGAGGTGGCACGAACGGCAATGGTGGAGTTCAGTAGTCGTCTTCGCTGTGGCCTTCTGTGATTGGCAGCAGCAGTGACGGTAGGGGTGGTTGTGCTGTGCTGGTGCTGCCAGCCTAGAGTTTTGATACTACTTCTTCGCCATTGCTGCCTACAAGTGCGAGTAGGCGCAGTGCTGGCAGTCTCAGTAGCAGAAGTAGCTTCTTGCAAGAATGGCCTTTAAAGCTGCGTCCTCCCCCGTTGTTTCAGCGTTACTTTGCACCAAAGAGCATGGCCAGCTCCAGCACGTGCTTCGATGTCAGGACGAGGCATGGGAGATGAAGACTTTGATGCCGAAGCAGACGCTTTGGACTCGGCTGTCGACCAGAGGGAGCTGTTGTAGGCACGGCCTCACGGTGGCCCAGGCAGTTGAAATGCACGAAGACGTTGGAAGCTTTCATGGCAGCGGCTATGAGAGCCTCTTGGACGGCGATGGCTACCAGAGACCAGAGCCTCAAAGAAGGGTTCGAGGCTGTTTCTGAAGTCTCAGGTCCTTCGGGCCCTGGGCTGCCAGAAGCGCCAGAGTCACCACGGACGCCGCGGACGCCGCGGACCCCTTCCAGCCCCAAAAGCAGCGGGAAGCCGAAGGCTTCCAAGGACGCCCAGAGCCCCAAAAGCTCCAAGACCAAGGCTCAGGGCGCTCAGGAGCCGGCCAGCCCGAAGACTCCCAAGAGCCCGGGAAGTCCCCAAAGTCCCCGAAGTCCCCAAAGCCCGAAGAGTCCAAAGAGCCCGAAGCGGTCGACGACCCTCAGGCCAGGCCAAGGTGCCCCAAGAACCTCCGCTCTAAGACCCGTGTGGCCAGGCAAGCGAGCCGTGAGGAGAGCAGCTCACGATCGATCCGAGGCCGCCTGCAACTTGTGTTTGTATGATCCCATCCCCGACTCCGCACGTGCCCCTCAGCACGACTGAGTTCGAGGACAGAAGGAGCCCATGCCGCCCGCAGCCGCGGACGTGGCCCCGCAAGCGGAGCTTCTGGCACAGACAGGGCAGGCGCAAATGGGGCTTCACGACTGGCAGTCACTGGCACACCTTTCGCTTCCAAGAGGCAGAACTGCTGGCCGAGGATGTCTCGGCTACGTGTGCAGCGCTTGAACAGATCTTCTAGACAAGTTCCAGAGCTCGCAGACACCCTGCATCTCAGGTGAAGATCCTGTTAACGATGGTCCGTCCCGGCCCATGTCGCAACCGAGCATGGCTGCCATCTGGACAACGGAAGAGGTCAGCCACCATGGGCTGGAGGCAAGCTTTTTGGACGTGCTGATTTGCAGTGATCGGGGGAAGTGTTCGTGGCAGCTCGGACTCATTTTTAGTGCAGGACCCGGATCCCATGGAGGTGATTGACAGCAACAGGACAATCTCTCCCAGGAGGCCCTCGACTCGGGTTCCCGTGGCGAACCTGATCAAGCAGGACCGGCCTCCCTGCGACAATGGCTCATGCCGGAGTCCTGGTAAAATCGCCGTAAACGTGCTGACGCTTGGAGGATCTCCTTGGTGCCGGCAAGTTGCAGGTGCCGGCGTCAGAAAGTGTCCTATACTACACCCGCTTAAGCTTCGATCGAAGCTGCGGCAGGTCCAGGACGAGCTGGAGGTTCATGCAGACCCGCCGTCCGAAGATCTTGCTGAGAGTGTCCGGGATACAGCCACCATTCCCGGCGACTCCTTGCCGAGCCTCGCAGAAGCTCCGAAAGAAGACATGGGCGCTAAGACTCCTCCTGGGGCAGTGCCGAGTAGAACCGATCTCCAGGCGGGCCCTTTGTTGCCTTGTCCTGCGAGAACTCTTCTAGATGTGAGGCAAAACCTAAGAGGCCACCGTCCCAACCTTTATATGGGGTTATCGCTTTTGGGCAGGCACCTTATCGTTCTGCAGGATTTCCAGCTACCTATCTACAAGCGCTCCATTCGACGTATGAGCGACTGTCTAAACTTCGTCCATCAGTACAACTGTAGTACTGGAAATGCCTCGTTTGGGCTCGTGGCTGGATTGTGCTGGGTTGTAACATAATTTTAGTACCGGAAATGCCTCGTTTTGGCTCCTGGCTGGATTGTGCTGGGTTGTAGTAGTTGTAGTACAACTTTAGTACTGGAAGTGCCTCGTTGTGGCTCCTGGCTGGATCGTGCTGGGTTGTAGTACAACTTTAGTACTGGAAGTGCCTCGTTTTGGCTCTTGCCTAGCAGCTCCGAGAAGGGTGGGGGTTGGGCAGATCACAAACCCACCAAGGACCTCAAATCGAGTCGCACCGGGGAACCCTCCCAAAATCGGCATCTGCAGGCGTAGTGTTAATGCTCCAACTCCTGTTGAAGTTTTTTGTTCTGAAAACCCGCACATTTCGCCCCAGGATGGCATGCCAACCCGCAGCGGTGAGACGGACAACACGTCGCCGAGGCAAAAGAACACCTGGGCTCAGATTCTACAGTGGTCCAAGTCTCGTGATGCGTGTACTTCTACTTTGAGTTGCTATTCCATGTGCGGCTGTTGTTGCAAGTCTTGCCGTTTTCAGTCTTCTCACTCCGACCCGGTTAGGTTTACTCTTGCTGACTGCTATCAGTGTTATTGTTGTCGTCTACCGTTACACCGAGTTACACCTGTCATAACTGCTGCCACTTCTACATTCGATTTTTATGCCCTTGAAAGAGGGATAGTTGCATGCAGGCCACCATTTGCTGCTCCACCTGACGCTGGCGCACAGAAGCAGGAGAAGGTGAGCGATGCAGTAGGAACAGTTGCCGACGGTGTTTTCTTCTTTGAGGCGGCCGTGCCTGATTAGACGAAGCAGTTCCTGCTGACCCTGGTGGCAGTCGGCTGTGTGCCAGGATCAGGCATTGGTGGAAGCGGGCGCGCAGGGGTGCGACGATGCAGCTCGGCCGCGAAAGCAGGGGGCGGTGACAGTGTGATCAAGTTGAAACTCGCAGCCGGAACAAGCTGCTGCCTACAAGCAGGCATGTTTAGTCGAAGGGCGGCATTCGCGTATTCGGAACCGGAGTCGTTTACAGCTTTCCTTCTCTCTAGTAGAATTTCATTTAAACTGAGGTGGGCATAGAGAGCTCAGCCGAGAGTTCGGCGGCGAGCGCCCTCGACCACTTTGCCGACGAAGGGCGTCCTGAAGGAACTGGGGGTGTCTAGCAATCACGTTTCCGTGCGGTTTCAGGGTTTCAGGGTTGGGGGGCTCCTGAGCAAGCAGAGCCTGGTTAGTGTCAGCGATGTTTGGCATCCTTTGATGCCATTGACCATGATATGGTTCCTTGTCGTCTTCGTTGTTATTACATCTCGTATCATTATATCTGACGTAAGGTCCTCGAAATCAGTGCAGTAGTGGCTGCTCTACAGGAAGATCAATATCCTAGAACAAGAAAACAACACAACAAACGAGCAAAAGAAACACACACACACACACGCACACATCCGAATGCGCAGGCCAGATGCAACTGCAAGTGCAGACACGAACAACGACGATGGTCTACGTAACCAAGACGACGACTGCAAATTGCAAACTAAACAGAACCACCACAACCCATACCAAGACTGGGACGAGGAGAGCGGGCCCGTGCGCCCGACCACTGATGAAGACATTGGTGGGTCACCGTGATGACGAAGACATTTATCAGGTGATGATGCCGATGATTTTTATGCGGTGCAACGATAAGAAGAATGCCCAGGCCAGCCACAACTTGATGACAAGGGTATGGTGTGGTGATACAGTGATACAGTGATAGTGGTAGTCGTCATGATGGTTCAATGTTTTGCTGCTAATGGTGGTCGTGGTGATGATGGTATGCTGACACAGATGATGGTGACGATGGTGATCATGACGGTCATGAGGATGATGATGTCGTTCAGGAAGAAGAACATAGTGAGATAATGTGCAACGCACAGATGACAAGATTACACAGGTCGAAAGCACCACTGCGTTGCAGACGATGGTGTGGTGAGTATATTCATGGTGATGACAATCCTCATGACGATGCTGGCCGTGATGATGACGGTGATGACGATGATGATGGTGCTGATAGTGACGATGAAGAAGAGTGTGGGAGGACGTGGATGTTTCTGGTGCTGATGGAGGTGACGCTGGTAAGTGCAACGGACAGTTTGTATAGACGAAGCGCAATGTTGTTGGCCTGAGATGGCATGAATCAGTGTACTGCTGGAAGGCCCCGCCCTCGCAGAGCTCCGTCTGGCGGGCGAAGTGCCGCGAGCGGTCTTGGAGAAGGAGCCACAGGAGCCCAATGCTTCGGACCTGCTGCGACGGCAAGTGTCATCGCCGTCACAGTCGTGCCCTCATTGGAGTTGACTGGGAAGGAGCTCAGGCAGTCTGGAGTTCAGATGTTTCGATAGTGTTTGCGCGGGGATTGTGGTCATTGAACACTCGCCCAAGCTTTGGGTGGCCCCTGCGAGGTATGCTTTTGTTGTACCATGCATCCCGAATCCTGTTGCAGTCGACACCTTCCCTGCGCAACAAGAGCAGAAGTAAACCATTCAAAACTCAGCATGGATTTGCTCTAACCCTGGCCTTCGAATCTCCAATCTCCAAGTTGGCAGCATACTCTTTCAACAAATCCGAAGACTTCCGAGCCGAGGTAGCAGTAAGCCTCACGTAACCCCACAAATGTCAAGCCCAAGCTCTTCTTGCGGAGACGAGGTCCTCACTTCCCGACGTGTCCCCCATGCCTTCTGCAGAGATCCGCAGTGCGGGCATGGTGATGCAGGCGCATGCTCCCTGCGCAGTCCCATCTCTTGCGAAACGATGCGCCTGCAGTCATCGCAGCTACAACATGTACCCTGCAAGCGACTCCACTATGTGGCAACTAGTCTCAAGACCAGCCCAGCAGAAATCCAGCCTGTATCCAAAGAAGTGAGGTCATCACCACAAGCGGCACGCTCCACCTCTTTGTTGCTGCACTGTTTAGGACCCCCGGCCTCCCAGCTCAGACACATTCAGCATTTCCGCATGTTCCACGGCATGTCACAGCGTGTGTGTTCGCCATCTGTAAAGCCATCACCTCCTGGACAGTCCATCCGCTCCGGTGGGGTCAGCTAAGTTGGATAAAAGGCTGATGCAGATAGATTGGGAAGCGGCCACAAAGACTGGCTACGCAGCAGTAAGTGCTTCTGGTTCAGCGGCTGTCTGGCTGCTCTTAAGCCCCAAACAACGAACCTCCGGAGTCGCGACAAGGTATGATGCCACATGTTGGGGCGTTGTTGACAGATATAGCTTGTACACAGGCGTACAGCATGATCAACCCTGCATAGTGATTTCGTCGGAGAATGCACATCTTATATGCACCGACACTCAACGAGCAAAGATGAGAAACATGCAGCGCATACAAACTGCAAGTTGAGCCACCCTCCGTAGCTGTTCTTGCAGATGCCGAGCGAAATACGGAACAACAGATTGAATCAAATCACAGTGGGTCAAAGCATTCCAGTACCAAAGCAGTGGATTGCTGTTGCCGGTGACCGCCAAGAGAATCTTAGCTTAAGAACGGCAAGCGCAGAAGAACATTGTCTTGCAAGACATCCGCAGAGAGCTTCTCATCAGGCCGACCAGACCGAAAGCACCGAGACCCTGGCCACCTGGGTGGCAGTGAACGCCTCAGCTTTCTTCGGAGTTCTTGATCGGCTGTTAATAGTTAAGAATGCCACCCCTCACGGTTCCGGATGTTTGTTTTCCAGGCTTTGCCACAGTTCGACGTCTGTTGAGCATGTTTGTTCGTGTGTGTGTGTGTTGTGTTGAGTTCCACTTTGACATGGGGGCCCTTATTAGGGCTCGCCAAATCCCAAACGGCCAAGCCACAACATGTTGACTCCTAACGAACGCGAGCTGATTGGAGCTACATCTTTCCAAAACTAGTAGCAGAGTTGCAGCTCTGCAACAAATCATGTTCCCTGGGCTATTGCCAACTGGGTTTCGATATGTCCTGCGGAAGGGATGCCCACAACGGAGTGCTACCTTAACGTGCATTGATATTCAAGTCATGCATTCCGTTACAATCATGCATATACACATTATGTATGTACATTATGTATGTATATATACATGTACATATATATATATATATATATATTTTTCTTTTTTTCGTTTACTTGCTTGTTTACACACACACAAACATACATACATACATATATATATATATATGGACATTCATTATGTTATATATGCACATACACATGCACATATAGATGTACTTATGCACATACATGTCCATATATATATATATATGCATATACATCTACATAAACATGCACACGTATACATAGACATACACATGCACGTGCACATGCCTATATTCATATGCATATACATACACATGTACAAATACACATATGTACTAGAGAGATATGCATACACACATACGTATACATATATGTATATAGATATGTATATGTCAATATCAACTTGTATATGTATGTATACATATATATGTATATATATATATATATATATATGTCTGCTCGTATGTGTCTGCCTGTCTATCTATCTGAATCTATCCATCTATGCATCTATTTCTCTCTTTCTCTCTCTCTATATATATACATATGTATATATGTATGTATGCATATATATCTATATTTTCATGTATATGCAGCCCCCGCACACATCTACGCTTTTGAGGACCTACGACACAACTGATGTCCTGCAAAGGCCACCTCCTGGCAAACCCATCACACAACTGGAGCACTGAAATATCCACCTTTTTGAAGACCCAAAACACAATTGCGCAGAAGATCTCATCAAAAGCAAGATACAGCCAGTAAGTATTGCTTGCAGTGTGTTTCTTTAAAGCAAACCCTGTCTACCCCCAGTATGAATACGTGGTGGAGTTAGAATAGCAAAATGTAAGAAGCCCATCATGTCAAAATACATCTAACAAGTATTATCTGTACTCGCCTTTCTTGCATGTACTTGACCACAACCGCAGGAGGAAATAAAAGTCTGCCCAAAGTCTAATGGTAGATCTCAATGACCTAGAAATAGAACTAATGCTACAAGAAGATTCCTGTGAGATAATTATATTTTGTAACCAGAAAATAGGTTTCATCCTGGCAGTGCTCAAGTGGAGCACATGATAGTTTACAGAAAGCACAAGCCACGCACGAAATCTGTTGGAAACATTTAATGCGGTAGGTAAATCAGAGGAAGAAAATATGATAAAATGGAATGAGGGAGGTGAATGAAACGGAAGCATGATTTCATTCCGTGGTGTTTTTTATCACAGCACCCAGACAAGATCGGAAAACACTGCGCACTTTCCACCTTGGGCTATTTCCTTTCAGCTCCAGGTCTAACTTTCACTCCGGGCACTAGTTGTGAAATCTGTTTTCTTTGGGTTACTGTTTCGATCACTTTGTGCTGTTCTATAATGACGTGAGGCGTAAGCATGAAACAAGCACAGAGGAGAAGCGAAATACGAACGGACACAGCTTTTACATGTAACTGTTGACACCAGATCATAGTGTAAGTCCTGGTTGTTGGGTGTCTTGCACTTGGAATCACTTCTATCTTCTAGCGAACTAATCTTTTCCGTATAACCTTACTCTTTACATATAGGTCTTCAGGAGATAGCCGTCTTCAAGTGACTAAAGGTCACCATGAATTTCAATGTCTTCTAGGGGTGGAATGTGAGTGAACGGTTAGGGCAATATATGAATATCAGCGTAAGGAACGCGCGGCTCCTTTCACACCCTTTATTTCATTTCTTGGGTGACAGCGCGAGCGGAACCTCAATGTTATTTGAATGAAACGAAGGGTAGGAACGCGGAAGCACGGCTTTGTTTTACTTCATTAAAACTTGTGTGTTTTGCCATGCCCGTTTCGGTTTATTTTGGCAAGTGACAGAAGAGTGCTTGTTTTTTAAGTAGAGAGCAGAAACAATTGAAGAGAGAGAGAGAGAGACGTGTGCTGGGGGCCTGACAAGCCTCCTGAACCC